>JAODPA010095087.1:0-22639 GCA_025585075.1 Nepenthes mirabilis | reverse complement strand
TACATGTATGTGTTGCGGATGAGTTGTTGCATATATAATAAGTAATTTTTAAATAATAAATCATGTGAAAAATAAAAATTATTTTATGGTAATTTTTAATGTTTAATCATACATGTACGTGTTATTGATGAGTTGTTATAATTTTTAATATCTCCCGCCGAACGGCCCATTTAAGCTTGGGCACTTCCCGGTAGTCTTCATGCTGCCTTTGTTTGTGACCGTTAGAAGTCAGATGGGCGTAAGACCAACGCTACCTCGGCGATTATAAAATCCATCCCCATCTTCATGTCTTCTTCCCTCGTACTAGTTCTTCGTCGGTGGGAGTTGAAGCTAGACTCATAACAGGGAATGACGATGCTCAAGCAGAAAACTCTAGAATCAAACCAAGGTTTGTCTCTACTGTAATCACATTCATCATAATATTCGGGCCGTTTTAGGGATTTAAGTCGATAATAACGAAAGATTTGTTGCAGATAGTGATCGGCATTGTCAATGCTTTATTCGTGCTTGGGTTTTATAGGCTGGCGTCGAATATGATTTTGGGAATTTCAAGTTCTACGCGTATGGTTTTAATATTTGAATCCATACGCAATATCAGATCGAACGCCCCAGAAATCTGCCGTTAGATATTTTTCGTCCTATCCGTATCGAGATGGGATAGTTGAAGCGTGAGATGTGATCTCTTCAAACCATTTCTCAGCGCACTTCTCGCCCAATTTTGGCGCATATCTTTGGTCCATTTTTTATTGAAGTTGGCTAAGCCAACCCTAATTGGATTTCCTCCCGCGTCTCCAATTCCAGGCCCCTGAAAACGTAAAACACCATCACCGAAGCGGAAGAAGACAGCAGAAGTTGATGCGGAACTAGTTAGGACGGGTTGTTGGCGGAAGAAGCCACTGCTTTTGAAACCAGTCTCAGTAATGCCATGGCTCCGGCGCTGGTTGGTGGACTCGGTGAATTGTGGAGTGTACTCCTAGATTGCAGGGCAGTGCTTCCAGATCAACCCCACTTGCTTCATCAGCTGGTCTTCCAAATTACGCTGATTGGGGTGCTGTCATTAACGGCCTTCTTCTCTACTGGTTCCTTTATCCGTATATCTCTCTTTCTCTATCCTGCGGTTCACTCTGTTGGAGATTTAGAATTTTTAATCTGTTGATCATTGGATAATTATAGTCAAAATTTGCTGGTGCACAGTTGCCTAAGCGTGTATCTCTTTTTGGCAAATAAAATCATCATTTAATTTGCCGCACAAGTATATGTGATTGAATCGCCCATATGACTAATGCGGGCATATATGTTGAAGATTTATGGTCTCCCAGGCTGGAAATCCCTGCACAAATTTGCACTGCATAGAGAGAGAGATGCATACCTTTCTCTCCTTACCTGGAAAAACTGTGTTCAAACACCAAGGGGATGGCAATTCTATCCGAAAATGCATCACCCAATCATGGATAATTATGACAGAAAAAAGAGAGGAGAAAAGAGTTCTATCAGAAATACAAGTATGCAATGTTCTCCTAATTTTATTCAAACAAATATACGAGGCAATCTGCATTGTTTGCCATGTTATTATTGCTGAAGAATTTTGCTATGCTTCTGGGCGATTTTGGTTTTTGGCATGTGTTTTGATGCCATTTCCATTGTGTGAATCTAAAACCAAAGCATGTGAACATTTCGAATCTCTGTTATTTTCACTCATTATCTGCCTGACCATTGTGGGAACCCTGGTGTTCAGTTCAATTCCTATGCTCTCCTTCTGCGGTTTACTTGGCAAAAAGAAAATAAAAGGGATCGTCATTGCATGTACTAAAGCTATGGCCTAGAGTTTTTGTTGGATATTTTAGTAATTTGAAATATGATCAGTTTGTTTAAGAAAAAGGTTGTTGAATATGTTTTGCTTGTTTGCCTTCAAACAATAATTATAACTAATAACTAATTGACTTCATATTTGGAACTTATACATATGTATGGACCATGATCTTTTATTTTGTCTTGTTTGGTTTTATTCTTTTGTTTTGTTTAATTTTGGTATATATTTTGACATCAGTACATGTGCATACGGTGATCGATGTGGTGTGACTATCCATTACTTAGATGGGCTTTCCATTGTTAGAACCAAGAACCAAAGCGTGTGGACATATCAAATCTCTACTATTTTATATGAAAGAACTCCTTGTCTGCCAAACCTTTGTGGAAAGCTTGTTGTTCAGTTCATTTCCTACGTTCTCCTTCTTTAGTTTACTTAGCAAAAATAAAGAAAAGTGATGGTTATTTCACGTACAGAAGCGCTAGAATTGCTGTTTGATATTTTAGTAACTTAAAGTGTGATCAGTTTGTTTCACAAAAAGGTTGCTGGATATATGTTACCTGTTTGTCTTCAAAATGCAATAACTATAAGTAATGATTAATGGCTTTATATTTGGAACCAATATATATTTGTGAAGACGGTTATGATATGGACCACAATCTTTTGTTTTGTTTTGTTTTATTTTGTTTTTTTTTAGGTGGCTGGGTGTTATTGTTTTATTCTTTTCAGCAACTGTAGCATAGAAACATATTGCAAAATTTTTTTAAGTGGTAGAGTGAATTGAAAAGGTAAAATGGACTATAGAGACTTTAAGAAGGATTTAGTCCCTTATTTATTTGAGCATGATTGAAGCAAATTCCAAGCTTGTTGCTAAATAGTTTCTTTTTCCTAAATACTAGTCCAAACATACTATCGTGGGTTCATATAATTTAAATTCTTTGTCCAAGGCTTTGGGAAAATCATTATAATCCAGTTGCAAGCTACATCTATCCAAGTAAGTTTAAAGCTTCTTGATTCCTTCTTCTGCCATGATATTGCTTAAAATTTTCTCGTCTTCCTGTTCTTGTTGAATTTTGATAGTAATTTGTTGTATAATTTACTATTATTTTGGTGGACTTCAGAGATAATTGGAAACAAAGGGAAATAGTAGATAGAAAATTGTTAAGTAATACAACGTCATCTTGAGTGAAAGTTATTTCCATCCTCCCCTTTATCCGTTGCTTCCATATTTGGGAACTAGCTGGAAGAGGGGATAGAAGAAAAGTGAAATATAAGATACAAGATGCAAACGCTGACAAAAATTGTTGTTTTGTTTCATTGAACGAAGGACATGTTCAATGCAACTCTATTTCAAGACTGCTCTTTACCATGCTTTTTTTCTTTGTTGTTTGCTTCTACTGTGAAATATGCTTCACCAATAGGTTAATTATGTGATAGGTTAATTTATTTCATAGGTTAATGTTCATATTTCTTGTCTTTCATCTTTCCCCATTTTATATTTTTATGTGCCATGTGCTCTATAATTATGTGATTTATATAGGAGAACCCATTTAACATAGTGGGCCTAAAGGAAATTGAAATTGAAATGTGGATTTATTACAGTATATGAAATGAGGTCAGTTGGGCTTGTCGGAAATGATAGAAAAAAATCTAAGAGTAGTGCTTAGCAACTAATTAGAAAGATATTCAATTTTCAGTATACTATCAAGTATTGAGTATTTTCCCATGCATATATTTCTCTATTGATCAGTACTAATACTAACATGCGTTGACTTTTATTTCTCTGCCTATCTTGGAGGCTCCAACTGTGCATAAATTTCTTGAAAGAGTTTGCTAGAAGTCAAGGCAATTATTATTGATTCCATTTCAAATATTAGTTACACTAATCATGAAATTATTCCTAACTGTTCAACATTTATCATTTGCGGACTATGGCAATGGGCTAGAAGACTTTGGAGTTTGGAAGTATCTTTGGTCAGTTTTGTAAAATCTTTTCACCTTGTACGACATTTTTATTCCTTTCATTGTCCTTTTTGTGACTACAATGGGTTGGTTTTGCGTTCCATGATTTTGTAAAAATTGTTACGTATGTATATTTAATTAAACAAAAAGCCATATCTCACTTATCCTAAAACATACCCTTTTCAAATGACACTAAAGGCACGCCCATCTATGGTGGAAAAGGACTTTTATGGTTGATTAGGAGTATTTGATTATATACCTAATAAAACAAAGACATATGACAAAGTTGATTGGAGGTATAAAAATTTTGCAGTTGACCCCATGAAAGAAGAGATGGTTCAGGTTTTTTTGATTTGTTTTAAGTGGAGAACTTGATTCCACTTATGAGTGAAATAAAATCTATATGTAGGGGAATTATAGAAGGAACATAGAGTTGGTAAAAAGAAAAATTGTGGAAAGGCAATATTTATCTTTGGTTTTTTCTGCCTAGCATAAAAACAATATTTATTGTTTGGGGTTTCATGAGTTGGAATCAATAATTTTTTGATAACCTAAGTAGATTAACGAGCCAATAAATCTTTTAACAATTCAATTTATATTGAGTTGTATAAAAATGGATTTAACTAGAAGATTAACATAATAATATATCTTTGTTGACTAAATTGTCTAAAAAATCCTTACAAATATTTTTTTCTTAGGCAATATCTTTTTATGTAGTAAATTCTTAAAAAAGAAAATCATTATCAATTAATTAATTTCAGGGTAATAAAACATTTTTTTATTTAAAGGATAAATCCTTTCAAAAGGTGTAGTCTATATTTCCAACCACGAAAAAAGTTGTTAATAATTTGTCACCCATCAAAGTGGCATTTTGATCTTTTAAGCACTACCTGTTCATCTCTATGCTGTCTTTTAATGTGACCGTTGAAAATTGGATGGACTAAAGATGAATGCAATTTCAATGGTTATCAAAACCCTTCCCCTTTTCGTTTCTTCTTCCCTCATAGTGGTTTTTCTTCTTCTTTTAAACGTGGCTGTCTAAAATTGGGTGAACGTTGGACGAAAGCAACCATGACTGTTATAAAAACCCTCCCCCTCTACATTTCTTCTTCTCTGCATTGGTAATAACCTCAAAGGTCTTTTTTCCAGTAATAACATCATCTTTTATTTTTTTGCTTAATTATGTTTGATAATATAACTAATGTGGGCATATATGTTGAAGATTTATGGTCTCCCAAAATGAAAGCCCATGCACAAATTAATACAACATAGAGATATGCAAATCTTTCTATCCTTAACTCAGAAACTGTGTTCTTGCATCGAGGCAAAGACAATTCTACCTATAATGCACCACCCAAACAGTGGAAAAACATAACTAAAAAAGGGGGAAGAAAGATTCTGTCAGCCAAGTGTGCTACGGATCTTCTTTTACTTTTTTGAAGCAAAAATATGAGGCTAGTTGCATGGTTTGCCATCTTATCATTGTTGAAAAATCTTGTGGTGCTTATGTGAGATTTTGGCTTTTTTTTATCTGTTTTGATGGCAATACATGTGCACATGGTAATAACTATCAAACCTCACACAGGCTTGTTATTGTGTGAATCGATAACTAAAGCTTGTTCATATATCCAGTCTCTGTTATTTTTTATGGAAGAACTCCTTGTTTGCCAAACAATTGAGGTAACAATAGGATAGCCCAATGGTGGCCTAGGGTCTACCTTCTAGCTAGCCAAAGAATATTGAGTTCAATTCTCGCCCTCTCCTTCCCCCAGTTTACATAGCAAAAAGAAAAGAAAAATGATGGCCATTGCATACTAAAAAGCTATGGCTCAGAGTTGCTGTTAGGTATTTTATGACTGAGTTGTCTGTTTTGCTGGGACCTAGTGTGTACGCATCAAGTTTGTTTAAGAAATATGTTCTCGGATGTATGTTACTTGTTTGTCTTCAAACTGTTTACTAACAACTAATAATTTCATCTTTGGAACTTATACTTATGTGAAAAAGGGGGTGTGAATATTGGACCATTGTCTTTTGTTTTTTGATTTTTGGGAGGGACAGGATGCTATTGTTTTGTGCTTTCTCATTACAATAAGAAATAGCTTACATAAATGTCTCTGGGGTAAGGGTGAATATAAAAGACAAAATTGATCTATTAAAACCTAAAGAAGGATGGTTCCATTTATTTAAGAATCTTTGCATCGTATTTTAAGCTTGCATTTGTACTTTATTTGAGTAGTTTCTTTTCCTTAAATATGAATCTAAACATACAAATTTGGGTTGTATGATGGAAATTCTTGGTCCATGGCTTTAGGCAAATTATGTGAGGATCCAATTGCAATAAGCTGTTGTCCTCAAGCTCTCTTGTGAAGTGTAGGAGTCTTAGGATCCGTTTGGAGAAACTCTCTAAGTATTGTTGGAGGATCAGAAAAAAAAACCTTTGGATCTCTTATGGGAATTCTTCAAAAGATTCAATACCAACGATTGTGGTATTTGCTAAAAATAACATAATTGAACTATGCATGTGCAATTTATGTTATGTGAGTCTTCATGAATGTAGGTTCATTCTCACCTGTTTTTCTTGCTAGTTCAAATTAGGAGGAAGAGGGGAGAGAATTAAAAGGAGAAATAGGATACAAGAGGCTAATGCTGGCCAACATTTGTTTGAATTCATCGAACAGAGGACATGTTCAATTCACCTCTTTATTTTGAATTCTACTTTGCTATTCTTTTGCCAGTTTTCCATGCTATGACTTTGGAATATGCTTAATTAGTGGGTACATATTTTTATTAACTATTAATTTAATTTAATTTTCTCAACCTTAGCAATTTATGGCCAGAGAGATGGTGCTTCCTCAAATTTTATTTTGTAGGTTAATACTAGGAGCCCTTGTCTTCTACCCTTTTCCGATTTTAGTGCTTTAACTCTATAATAATGTCTATTATGTGGGAAAAACCTGATGAAGATTGGTCCAAGGTAATCTTACTTTAAAACGTGGGTTCGTTCTAGTGAGGAGATTAATGGGTCATGTGGGAGAAATATAGTAAAAATACCGAAGAACTTAGTAGGTGACTAGAAAGGGATTAATTTTTTGGTTTACCATCAAGTATTTTCTTTGATCACTTCACCATGCATATATTTCTATGTTCTTCATTATTAAAATAAGTTTGACTCTTCCCATTACATTGGTTGAAAGTGTGCCTCATCCGCCGAAGTCAAGGCGATTATCATGATATTCACTTTTAAAGTTTAGCTAGAATACTCACAAAATTATCCTCTAATGTTTAATAATTTTCAATGGGAGGCTACAGCAAGGGCAAGAAGGCTGCATAAGTATCTTCAGTTATTTTCATATATTCTTGTTGCCAATTATAAAAATACATATTCTTTCTCCCCCCCCCCCTTTTTGTGACGATAATGGGTTGGTCATGCATTCTTGGTTTTGGAAAGATAAATCTTGTATATGTAGATTTATTAAATAGGACGTTTTATCTCTTTGATCCTAAAACGTGTCCTCTACAAACATCATGGATAGTGCATCCATCTACGGTGAAAAGATTTTTAAGATTGAGTAGAAGGTACTGAGACATCCAAAATTCATGGTTTGGCCTTTGAATAAAAAAAAATATATTTAAGAGACACCCTTTAGACACCTGGCATACACTTTGAATGACACCACATTCCATCCATCTATTGATACTAGCAAGCGACACAAGTATTGATGGATAGGTGGAATGCGACATCAAAATGGATGTTTGAGGAGTGACTGAAGGTGCCCTGTAACATTACTCCTTTCAACAAATATATGTAGGAGTCTACTTTATAGTGAGAATTGGGATAAACCATTAGTCTCTTTCTTTTGGAGTCTGACCTTTCAATTCTTCTATTTGCATTTGAAAGTAGCAAAGCTATGGGGTCGATGTGTGTCACCATAAAGCAGGTTGCTAACCTCAAGAGCTTCATTTTGCATTAAAGCAGAGCATACAATTGGCACTGACCAATATTGGTAGTTCTTTTTGACGATGAACAGTTATCCACCGTTCTACATTGATTAACCTATTTTCCCTTATATGGTGCTAATTGTGATTTCTTTATCTTCCACCTAATTTCAACAAATGCAAACCAACTCCATTCCATTTTCATTCAGGATTATCTACTATATTTTCATTGTCATTGAATGTGTAGGCTGTTTCAAATTCTCTAAACAAGTGTTTTTGTTTTAAATTAAACTAGGGACGAGGGTAAATATACTTATCCATAAAATCTGATGAAAATATGCATATATAGTTAGAAGAAGAACGAGGCAGGATTCTCAATGCTCATCCATATCCTCTTACCTTATTATCATGTCTTATTTGTTGTCTATTTCGCTATGTCCTTTTTCCTATACGGTGCGTCAAATTTTGGCTTTATTTTAGAATTTCTGCTTTGAGTGATCGTGTGATCACTACAATCATGATGCAAGAAAAACTCACCCCATGCATAAGGATCAGTAGTGTAGCAATTGTATATGATAGAATTCCAATGTATAGTCTCCTAAATAATGTAGATTTTGGCCAATTAGGTTTGTTGTAGCTTTCATGTCAAGAGCGAAAGCCGATAGAAATGGTCAATGCAAAAGTCTATGTAACACCTTGTAAGATGAACATCAGTCAGTACATAATTTAGAATCTTAAGATGATTATTCATTCACCAATGGAATGCTCTCTCATTTTTTTATTCGTGTTGTGTGTGGTTGTTCAGTCTTAGTGTGTTGTGTATTCTTTCTTGAATACTAGCCCTCAATCCTTACTCAAACCTGCTAAAATTATTGAAACCATGGGCCCCAATGTGATTAATGAAGAAATCAATTAGAACTTTGGAAATATTTCAGCTATTAAAGATTTTCCCTAATTGACAAAGAAATGACCTTTTTTGTGATTCATCATGTTCAAAACGTTCTCTTATTTCTATTTGCATTTAGGCACTACTGTTAGGAATTATTGTGAGGTTACCAAGGTTGTAGTGTGCAAACAAAATGAAAGGTTTGTTCAATCCCCTTGCTGCTTTATTTGTGTTCTAGCTCCATTGGAAGATAATTTTTCATATAATATACTATTCTTGTGTGATATCAATGAATTAGATGGGTGAACTCCTGGTGCGGAAGTGAAAGTAGCAAATATGGTTTTCTTAACTTTGGATTGCCGTTTGTTGATGTAGGTTAAAACATTTGCTGCACACACTTGCGATATATTATGCAAGGTAGCTGTTTGACTATGATATCTATGCTTTGCCAAATCAAACACACCCTGATCTTTTGTAGATGGGAGATGACGTGCATTTGCTAAATCAAAATGGATATCAAAAGCAAAAAAGATTGCTATTCTTGTTAAAAGCATATAATCCTTGAAATCAAATATGATAGCAACTACCATCAGCACCAGTTATACAATCATCGTCAACTACATGGTTGCTGAAAGTAAAATAGATTGCTATTTTTGTTAAAAGCACATGAACTTTGAAATCAAAGATGATAACAACTATCATCAGTGTGAAAAGGTAAAAAGAATATGCTTACCATTTAGCTATTACATTGTGTTTAACTTCTTTATTCTTTTATTCTCTTATACTTGGGTTTGAATTTTCTCAACTTGATTGGAATGTAATCTTGTTAGCACTTTTCATTTTGTCTAAAGAAACCAAGCCATAAAAAACCACTAGCTGGAAGGAAGAAGTTGTAGGCAATAACCATTAATTTTGTGATTACTGGTTACAATATTAGTGTAACGTAGCTTTGACTAGTACTAAGTTTTCAACTTTGTGATGTAGAACTCAGACATCAAACCTTGAAATTTTCCTCACAAATCAAGATTTGATTTTATCGGTACGCCTCCAATTTCTTCTTTTCAACTGCCAAGACTCAAAAGGAAGATGGAAAGGTTTATTTTCATTTTCACCAAGTGCCTTAATTGGTTTCTAATGCGTCTTAATTGCTACTTTGAAGTAATAATTTAGATGTAAAGAGATAGCCAGCAACATAAATTTCAATCAAGTATCAAATATTTGTTAGTGCCTCTCAATTCTATTTCAAAGGTAATTGGCAAGAGTCTTTGTCCTCTGCCCCCGTTTTTTTTTAAAAAGTTTTCTATCTTTAATCTAACAATGCAATCTTTTTAGGATCTTTCTGTTTTTACTATGTAAAAATCCCAATTTTCTTTCTCATGGTTCATGGAACCTGAATTTGAAATTGCATGATGGTTTCATTAGTCACAGTAAAGAGTTTAGCCAAGATTAAGAGAAGAAATGAGATATCCAACTTGAAGGCCCCAACTTTAAGACCAAAGGTATTGCCTTTGTAGTTCATCAAGTATTTTGCTTGATCGACATGAATCACCTAGTTTTTTATTATGGTCATTACTATCATTGGTTGTTTCTTATAACTTTTGTTGCACGTCCTAGAGGCTCCAACTTTCCCTTCATGGCATGTTTGTGTGCCTTTGCCACTAGATGCTAAGGAGATTACACAACTGACTGTACTAATATGTGATTTATTTAATTTAGTGTTTTTCTCAATTGATTTTATGGTGTCTCTCTGTTTCCTTGCATAGTAGCTGAACAGCTATGGTCTGGATACTTGATATGGTTACATGAGTTCTAGCTCAAATTCGGAAGGTCCAAAACCCTGAATTAGGATTTGCTAGCGTAGACTATACACAAACTATCTGTTAGTTCTCAAATTGGGGATTATGTAGTTGAACTATAGTTAATTTGGAAACCAATTGTGAATTAGCTATGCAAAATGAGATGAACGATGTGTTGAAAACAAGTAGCAAGTTGCAACCCACTATTCCTTCCCTTGGAATCAAATCAATCATAGGGCGCTATAACTTAATGATTTTCTTTTGTTGTGTTCTAATTTAGTGCCCCCAATTGTATAAGAATTATGATTCATTTGTTGAAAAATGCCCTTAACTATATCACCCATCGGCTACCCATAGAAGTTTCTTACAAATTCCCAAAAGATTCTAAAAAGGAAAGACAGTAACCTTTACTCCTAGGTATTATGAATTGATTGCGTATTAAGGTATGACAAGCAAATGGAAGCTAATGGTCATGCTTCAACTCCTTTTATCTTCTCTTTCCCTGCCCCCTTACTTTTAATGTTTTGACTTAATCAAACCACATTTGAAGTGCTTTATTTATGGTCTTGCTTTCCTAGGTTATTGCAACAACAACATAAGTAATAAATACGTTCTTCATCACTTCTAATAGCAGCAATCTATAGTGGTTTTCAGCATGACTTGTTTCTAGGTAAGGTTTTCGAAAATGCATTTTGTACTTGTGGATTAGATGATAACCATGAAAAATCAAATTTATTTACACTCTTTATCTTATGTTTTTATCATCATTTTTTTAAATAGCAAAACTTCTTTATTTTGGTACACAAAAATAAAGAACTCAAGCAAAACTTGAGTATTTATTCATTTAAAAAAAACTAAAATTATCAAATCTAGTATACCCAAAAATAAAGTATGCATCAAAAAATCTTATTTACTATTCCACATATGATGTGTCCAATGAAAAGTTGTGAGCATGAAAACCACGATAGCCAGTAACTCATTGTACTTTACCTTTCAAACATAGCCACTTTATAAATTATATAATACTGACTCGTTGGTGAGCATGACAACCACGATAGCAATAATCCCACTATCTAAAGCAGTTCACCAAGAACCATGATCACAAATGTGCATTTTAATAGTCAACCCTGGCAACTAACTAGAGTAGCCAGTAACTCTTTCTCAGCTGAACAACTAGTATCTCCTCAAGAGAATGTTCAGTAACTCCTTCGAAAGATGGGCACCAACCACTTGGACTAATGAGCTCCGTGCCCATATGACTACAAAGCCCCTTTGTGACGGAACAGGTCATAATCCATCAATGACTTCCGTTAATAAACATATATCTAACCTGAACAATAAACTTTGCACGAGAGACATTTGAATGGGTGGACTTAAAATTTCATTCGTTCGCGTGCATAGGATATCAATCGGCCGGTCATCAAGTCGGCCAAAAAGTAGGTCGGTCAAAACTAGGTCGGCACATCTTGACCGACCAAGAAACTAGGTCGGTTGGCTAAAGACGCATGAGATGCCACTAGGAAACCAAAATTCTTAACCATAGAATTCAATGAAAGTATCTAAATATCCTTTTTATTAACATAGCAAAATCATTATACAAAAATTTCCAAAATTTTCCAAAAATACATCAAAGTTGGTCAAGTATTGCTATGAAAATCTCAATTGGCCTTTCTGCCTAGCTAGACCGTCCGACTTCAATTTTCCTCGTCTGGTATAAGTTCTTGGTCATCTGAGGGTAAGAAAATAGCAATGAGTGAGCGACAGTTCAGTAAGGTATCAATGCAGAAAACATGTATAATTATAGCATTTATTGAAAAGAAATTTTGCATACAAAAGCAGAAAACATGGGACAAATACATTTTTCATGAGTACTGGTTTCTGAAACGAGTTTAAATCTAAAACCAAATTTTTATTTAAAATATTGGCTACATTTAAGGTCTGCAATTACTCAACTATCACAACTGGTTACATTTTAGGCCTGCAGTTACTCAGCCATCATATACCAAACTGCATATATTTAAGGTCTGTAATTACTCGACCATCACAACTTGTTATATTTTATGCCTGTAGCTACTCGGCTATCAAAATAGTCTTGAGTTTCAAATGACCAAAGTCCTTAAAACATACAATCTTACTTTTATAAGTGGCGATTAACATCCAATCGGGTGAGATCTTGAACATGCAAACTGAATCGTTAACAGTAATTAAGCATACAAGATAGCTTTTCTATGCACAATTTTCAAGCATGAACCATGGAATAGAACCTCACATATAAAACATAACACATGCGTTGATCATGAAATTCCTTCATAAAATATGAGAAATAATTACCATAATATGCATCGTGTAGAAGCATAACGAAGAAGATCATTAGAATAACATCAGATTTTTCAGACGAGAAAAAGCTAATGACAAAACATGGGGTATACTTGCTTGATCTACGAACTCCTTTACTTAACTCTGGTTGAATTTCTTCCTCTCCTTCTTCTCATTTGCTGCTTCTTTCAAATTTCCTAACTTCTTCCCCTAACCCCTAACTCCAATATTTATCGACAATGGGGCAGGTGAAAGCAGGTGTGGTAGGTTACCTACTTGATTCTTCTTTTCTTTTCCTGTTTCTCCTTCTAGAAGGTCAACGGAGTAGGTGGGAGTAGGGTATGGGCTTGCACGGATTCCGATAATCTTCTTACTAGCTCTCGTTCACATTCAAAGTCTTCGGTTTCCTTCAAGTTCCCAAAAGACCTCGGTGTCTTTATAATTTCCCAAACAAACTCGATTGTTACAGCTTGCTTATAGACTGCAGTTTTAGGGTTATTTTGATTATCTCATTATTTTCGGTCAACTATATTATTCCGGTCAACTCTCTTTGGTCGGTCAACTATCGTTAGCTGGTCGATTTGCTACCTAAGCCGGTCTCCCATCAAATCGGTCAATGCTGCTAACCGGTTAGGTACTCGCTAAATCTGATTAACTCTTTTGGTAGGTCAACAATTTAGTCTGATCAGTCAACAATTCGTGTCCGGCCATCTTACTAGTCTGATCATTATATAATAACTTTCTTGTCCATTTTCATTAATGCCGGTCAACAAGTCAATCCGGTCAACATGCTATCTAGGCTAATTTTCTCATTAAGGCTGAGAGACTAAACTCTAAAAACCTGATCCTTACAATTCTCCCCCACTTATAGGAATTTTGTTCTCGAAATTCGATGAATCTTAAAATTTATGGTCACTTGAATCCTTAGTCTTATTCTAAGATCTCTGGGCCATGGGCCCACGTGTTACTGCTGCTCTATTCTGATTTATTATTTACTTGCATGCAAAAATCAACTTACAAGTTTTATCCATTGGTTCATATCAAACACTTAGGTTACACAGTTACTATACACCCAAAAATCCCAAGGATGTCAATACTTCTAAGACAAAATTTATAAATCCTCAAAGTAACGGTCCCAATGGCTCACTCCATCCACTGTTGGTGTAATCTTGATCATGGGCGTCTCTCTCACTTATGAGAGGGCAACCACCTACTATGGATTCTAATCAACCTTAGGAAGGATCAGTATTGTCCAAATGCGCCATCGCTCGATACCCAATAATACCATATTCAAGCTATTAAAGAAATCACCTTCTTGGCATAACATTTTTCCTTAATCACCTTCCCAAATACTTATACTTGAAATTAGATCAAAGCTGGGTACCTCAAATTAAACTGATTCATCCCAGCTAATCTTATCTACAGACCCGAGAAAAATGTCGCAAACCTCGAGGCAACTAGTATAAAATCCACAATCCACAAACAAATGAACTCAGGTAATACAAATAGAATATAGATTCAGAATCTCAAAATAACACATACTCTGAAATATCAAGATTCGAGAACCTTACCTTCTACCACCTCTGTTGAGACGTCGGCCTCCTTTGCAGAGACTGCAAATGCCTTGTCCGAAACAGTTGGTTTGAGCGCTGGGGCTCACTTCAATTGAGGGCAATTTCTTATCATATGTTCAGGCTGTCCACAATTGTAACAATCCGAACATCTTAGAACAAGACTTGTCCTCATGCAGCTTTTTGCAATGAGGACACAGGTTGGTTGACGCCCTAGAAGTTGGTGCTGCTTGGCCGGACTCCTTCCCTAACTCCGACTGCTTTGCCTTCTTCAGGGGCCTCTCTAGTCCCACACTGGAACTGACTCTTAAGCCGCTCCAGTTAGACATCTTTTTAAAAACTTTCTCGCTTTCAAACTCCTTCTCAAAGATAATGACTCTGTTCAACACTTCTCTATAAGTCGATAGTTTCAACGTCGATAGATATTTTCTAATGTCGTCTCTCAAGCCCTAAGAAAACCTTCTTGCCTTCCTGCTCTCTTCCTTCACAATGTACGGAGTATAATGGGATAACTTTGTAAACTTGGTGTCGTATTTAGTCACAGTACGATTACCCTGGCTTAGCCGTAAAAACTCATCCTCCTTCTGCCCACGGTGACTGTCAGGGACGTATTTTTTCATAAAGGCCGCCTCAAACATGGCCAAAGTTATCTCATTTTTCAGTACCTCAAATACTCTTTTCTGCATTTCCCGCCAATGATGAGCCTCTCTCTCCAATTTATGAGTCACAAACAGGACTCTATCCTCGACCGGATATTTAATAACCACAAATACCTTCTTAAGCCGCTAGATCTATGTATCTGCCTTTACTGGACCCGGTTCTCGCAAGAACTCTAGAACTCGCTTATTGGTGAAGCGATTATATGCCGATGTCCCCTGACCATCAGGAACTGGAGCCAAACTATGTTGCCCCATAGTTTCCATAACATTGGCCATCATTCCTAATATATTCAAGTACTCTGCCTCCTGATCCTGAAAATTACGAGCAGTTCGCCTTCCTCTATTTGCCATTCTTTCAGTTGACACATTAACTTCTGAAATAAGAGCAACTCAGTCAGATTATGGCACGATACTTTCTAAACACAACGTCCTGGTCCTACTTTAGTGCTAGCTTGGTTGACTGGACTAGGATAACTAAGTCTAACCAGTCTAACTTAGTCGCTCTATACCTTTATTTGTTCATTTGATCACTCTTAATCTATCCTAAGTTTCCGTGTAAATTCAGATCGAACTTAAGGTATTTCTTTTCTCTAATACCATTTGTGACAGAATTGATCATAGTCTACCAATGACATCCGTCAATAAATATACATCTAACCTGAACAATAAACTTTGCACAACAGACATATAAATGGGTGGACTTAAAATTTCATTCGTCTGTGTACATAGGATCTCAATTGGCCGGTCATCAAGTCAGCTAAAAAGTAGGTCGGTCAAAACTAGGTTGGCACATCTTGACCGGCCAAGAAATTAGGTTGGTCGGCCAAAGACGCACGAGATACCACTAGGAAACCAAAATTCTTAACCATAAAATTCAACGGAAGTATCTAAATATCCTTTTTATTTATATAGCAAAATCATTATACAAAAATTTTCAGAATCTCCCAAAAATACATCAAAATTGGTCAAGTATTGCTACAAAAATCTCGATCAGCCTTCCTGTTTAACTAGACCGTCTGACTTCACTCTTTCTCGTCCAGCATAAGTTTTTGATCATCTGAGAGTAAGAAAATAGTAAGGAATGAGCAACTGCTCAACAAGGTACCAATGTAGAAAACATGCATAATTATAACATTTAATGAAAAGAAGGCACTTTGTATACAAAAGCAGAAAACATAGGACAAATACATATTTCATGAGTACTGGTTTCTGAAATGAGTTCAAATCTAAAACTAAATTTTCGTTCAAAACACTGACTACATTTGAATTCTGCAACTACTCGACTATCAGAACTGGCTATATTTTAGGCTTACAGCTGCTCGACTATCATATAACAACTAGCTACATTTAAGGTCTATACATATAATGTCTATTCGACCATCATAACTGGTTACATTTTAAACCTGCAGCTATTCGGTCATTATATATCAAATTAGCTACATTTAAGGTTTGCAACTACTTGACCAATACAACTGACTACATTTTAGACCTGCAGCTAATCGGCCATCAAAATAGTATTGAGTTTCAAATGACTGAAGTCCTTAAAACATGCAATCTTACTTTTACAAGCGGCGATCAACGTGAAATCGGGTGAGATCTTAAACATGCAAACTGATTCGTTAACAATAATTAAACATGCAAAATAACTTTTCTACACACAATTTTCAAGCATGAACCGTGGAACAAAACCTCACATATAAAACATAATACATGAGCTGATCATGAAATTCCTTCATAAAACATGAGAAGTAATTACCATAATATGCATCGTGTAGAAATATAACGAAGAAGATCATTAGAATAACATCAGATTTTTCAAACGAGAAACAGCTAAGAACAAAACATGGGGTATACTTGCCTGATCTACGAACTCCCTTACTTAACTCTGGTTGAATTTCTTCGTCTCCTTCTCCTTTGCTGCTTCTTTCAGATTTCCAAGCTTCTTCCCCTAACCCCTAACTCTAATATTTATAGGCAACAGGGCAGATGAGAGCAGGTGTAGTAAGTTACCTACTTGGTACTTCTTTTCTTTTTTCCGTTTTTCCTTCTAGAAGGTTAACGGAGTAGATGGGAGTAGGTTATGGGCTTGCACGAATTCTGATAATTGTCTTACTAACTCTCGTTCACATTTAGAGTCATCGGTTTCCTTCAAGTTCGCAAAAGACCTCTGTGTCTTTCTAATTTCCTAAACAACCTTGGTTGTTATTGTTCTCTTATAGACCGCGATTTCAGGATTATTTTGGTTATCTCATTATTTTCGGTCAACTTCATTATTCCGATCAACGATATTAATTCCGTTGAACTCTCTCTAGTCAGTCAACTATCGTTAGCTAGTCGATTTGCTGCCTAAGCCGGTCTCCCATCAAGTCGGTCAATGATGCTAACTGATTAGGTACTCGCTAAATCTGGTCAACTCTTTTGGCTAGTCAACAACTCTTGTCCGACCTTCTTACTAGTCTGGTCATTTTATAATAACTTTCTCGGCCGTTTTCGTTAAGGTCAGTCAACAAGCCAATTCGGTCAATTTGCTATCTAGGCTGAGAGGCTAAATCCTAAAAACCTGATCCTTACACCCTTAGTACAAAAAGGGTATAGAGAAATCTTCGTATCTTGGGATCTTCAAGATCTCTTGCGTCACCTATTTTCCACACGTAAAATCACAAGTCACACTGTATTTAAGTCTACACAAAAGAGGTTAGGGGTTTGCCGTCCAGAACACCCTCTTCAAATTCTCTAGGACCTAGTCATATGAGTACTTCTCTCCTCAATTCACTCTCTCAAACTTTCTAGATTGACATTGAATTATTTATTTGGTGTTGGATGGTACACTGGGGAGCTAATCCTTAACCTTTGAACTCGTGTTTGGGTTCTAATGTATAGGATCCGAATTTAAAGATCGAAGAACCCACTCTGAAATCTCTTGGATCCAAATCCATATTTCGATACATATTATGGGAATGAGTTAAGAAACTTGTTCAAGTAAAACCTACCCACAAAGATCCATAAGAAAGCAACAATGATTCATGCCATGGCACATGATCAGTCAAGCCAAGACCCATCGGGCATAATTTCTTAGAATGTCCTACAAAATAACAAGAACCTGGTCAGTGGTCATTTTCTAGCAAACTGGGACACGGAAGCTATGGCAGTTCAACTCTAAGATATGTCCCAGATGATTAAGTCATTATGGGACATGTTTGGGGGTTAGCTTCAATAGTTTAGTGTCGTTCCTGTCCTTCAAACCATTCTACCTCACTCCCCTCATAGGCATCCAAATCAATATCTTGATGCAAATCCAGAATGAAAAGTTTTTGAATTAGCCAAAGCTGATCAAGAACTTGGATGCAGGAGACCAATCCAAGTACTACCAATACCATCGGTCTATGGGCCATAACACAAAAGACTACATAACCCTCCAAAAAGAATCGAAACTCTGACTTAGAGATGATATCTCAATAAGTACCTATAGGATCCTGAACCAACCGGGAAGAAGAATCATGATGGTGATTAACCACTCGAATCGTTGTATAAGCAAGTGGTAGCAAAAGTAATCGACATGATCTCCCTAGGCTAGTAGGTGCTAAGACGAAAGAAGCTGGAGGAAGCTTCTTTGAACAAGAGGCAAAAGAAATGAAAGGAAATTATTAGTTTTAGTGATAGCGATATGACTCATATAACTTTTTCACATTTTGACCCCTTTGTTATATCAATATTCATTTCAAACGAAGTCTAAGACTACCAATTCAAACAAATCTTTATTGATAATGAAGTTGTTACCTAACACAAATCAATGGTTTGGTGGCTTCACAACCGATTGAAGAATTTGATATTGGAGATGAGACATCCCTCCCACATGGTCGATCTGGTAAAACACCGGTCAAAGTTCCATTGGACCCACGGGATCCAGAGAAGGATGTCTAGATCAGTTCCTCCTTTGATCAAGATCTAAGGTAGGTCCTGATTAACTTTTTAAGGATCAACTTGAACGTTTTCTCTTAAACACCAGCTGATATGTCTAGCATCCCAATGGAAATAATGATTCACAAGCTAAGTATCATTCTATGACATAAGTTTGTCCGTCAAAAAAGAGGAAATTGCTCCATGGAGTAGTTGATAGCCATATTAGAAGAAAAGAAATTTGATTGAAGCAAGATCCATCCGGGAAGTTAAGTACCTAGATTGGTTATCTAACTTGGTATTTGTAAAGAAGATCAATGTGAAGTGGAGGATTTGTGTTGATGCCATAGATATAAATAAGGCATGTCCAAAAGGCAACTTCCCACTTGTACAGATAGACCAGTTTGTGGATTGTACCTCGTGTCACCGCTTTTTAAGTTTCATAGATGATTACTTTGGATACAAGCAAGTTCGGGTGGACAATAATGATGAATAATTGACTTTTCTCATAATAGATCAAGGGATATACTATTGAAAAGATATGCCATTTAGCCTGAAGAATGTTGTAGCCACTTATCGAAAGCATATACGCTAATGACCACATTAGAGATCTATTAGAGACATTTGATGTACTCCAAGCTTATCAAATGAAATTAAACCCAACTAAATGTGTGTTTGGGTGGTTCTCTTCGGGCAAATTCTTAGTTTTTTATAGTATCTCAACAGAGAATTGAGGCCAACTAAGAGAAGATGAAAGCTATCATGGACATGTAGCCACCAAAGTCTGTTAAATATGCAGTGGCTCACTGGATGGTTAGCAGCATTGTCTCAGTTCATGACTAAGCTAGTTGAAAATGCTTGCCATTCTTCAAGATGCTTAAAGGTGCCAGGACTGATGGGTTTAGATAGATGGACAAGTGCTAGCAAACCTTCTAGGATCTTAATGAGTACCTTGGTCATCCACCACTGTTGACTCGCCTTAAGGAGGATGAGAACCTATACTTTTACCTAGTTATATTAGACACAGCCTTAGACACAATTTGTTCAGGGAAGAGACAAGAAAACAGCGGCGGGTGTATTATGTCAGTAAAAGCCTAGTAGTTCCCAAGATTTGGTATTCTTTAACAGAGAAAAACCACAGTAATTGATGTCCACAGCAAGGAAGCTTTAACTATACTTCCAAACTCATAAGATAGTGGTCTTGGTCAGCCGTCCTTTAAGAAAAATTCTTCAAAGTCAAAAGTATTCGAACGACCGATCAAGTGGTCTATTGTGCTAGGTGTGTTCCACATAGTGTTTTGAGCATGATCTTTAGTGAAAGGTCTAGCTTTCATGAAATTTGTCTTCGAAACTAGCATCTCTGACATAATAGAGTCAACTATCAAGGAAGAATCATTATAGTCTACCTATAAATCGGAATTTCCTTTGTGGACTCTTCATATTTATGGAGCATCTTGCCAAATTGGCGGTGGAGTTGGGGTAATTCTCAACTCCCCTAAAGGAATAGAGTTAAAGTACTTGGTTACCTTTGAGTTTTTGACAACCAATGTGCCCGAGTATGAAGGTCTTATCACAGGTTTGAAGTTAGCCAAGGAATTTCTAAATTTTTGGAAAGTCTTTTTTAGTTTTAAATCAAAATAAGAATCAGGGACATTGAAAGAAAAAAAAAAAACTTGTGATTGACTTATGTGGATACGTTTGGAAGAAAAGAGATAGTATTCCGAGGTTAATTGTTATCTTTTAACACTAATTATCTTGTCTAGTTACATTTCATTTTCCATTTCTTCCTATATAGTGAATTCTCCTAAATATTGTTGATTTTGGTATTTGGGGCATGTTACAGCTTTCACGTTGAGATAAAGACAATTAAATTTGTTCGACTTGATAGTCTATCTAACATATGATCAGATGATGAAACTGAATGCTTATTGTATATTATATTTTCATGTTTTTCATGTGAATTTATTATTGTAATACAAATTTACCTTTACATTATAAAATTGATCACCAGGTGAATAAGTGAATAAAATTATTGGTTGTTGTATTGCTAGCAGTCATCAAAAGATTTTCAATCAACAAACATATGGTCAAATTTCACCTGGGTTTGGCATTTAAGTCAGTAGATTGAAAAGCTCAACTAGAAGGAATTGACGAAAAAATTTTGTGCTATATATGTTAAGCATTCTAATATTTGAAATTGTTGAAATATTATCCATTGACCAATTTGATGCTCTTTCAATTTACTCTTTGTTTTCTTTATATGAGGTTTTGTTCAATCTCATTGTGGTGTATATTCTCCCCTCAATACAAGACTTAGTCCTTGCTCAAACCTCTTAAAATTTGGGAAAACATGAGGCCTGATGTGTTAATGAAGAAACCACTAAGAGCCTTAAGTAATTCTGCTATTGAAGATGTTCTAAAATGGATGAAGGAGGAACATTATTTGAAAAGAAATGTTACCAGGTTGCAAGGGATTGAATATGCATAGAAAACCAACAGTTTGTTCATGTAGCAGCAGCCTTATCTACAACATTTTATGTTCAATGTTTTTTTTTTGTTCTCATATACTTGGGTTGGATTTTGCACGGTGTAAATTCAGATGTAATCTTACCATCACTTCTCTAATTTGGTCCAGTGAGACCAAGCCATTAAAAAACAAATTGTTGGAAGGAAGGAATCCAGGGAATAGGTTAGTATTTCTTTTTTATGATTACCATTTATGATTTTGGTGATGCTTTACCTTGATTGATATAATGTATTCAACCACCTGATTTAGATTGCCAACGTAAATGTCAAATTTTGCTTTATAAAAATCTGAGTCAGGTGTTACTGATATGATCTTATGCTTTTTCTTTTCAACTGCCATGACTTGTTAGGAGGATGGAAAGTTTTGTTGTGATTTTCACTTAATAGTTCAATTGGTTTCTATTATGTCTATTTGTTTACATAAACTCATGATTTTCATCAAACTCAAGATGTGCGTCTTTTACATAACATCAAACTCATGTTATAGATGTGCATCTTGAATGCCTTATAGGCTCTTTTTCAAAAAAATTAAATTGTTCATATTTAAATTAGTTATTATACTTAGTTGGTACATTTAATACTTGGTATTTGTGAAATTCAGATTGATGAAAAAAATGATTGATTAGGAGAATAAAAGTAGATTATAATGTAGATAATGAATTTTCATATGATAATTTGTCAACAAATGGTTCTACAGCTAAACATGTTGGAGTAAATGAGACTACACATCACACTAAATTTAGATGTAGTATGAACTTTGAAGGATAAGTACATCTAGGGCTATTCTATTAAAGTTTGTAAACAATAAAAATCTTCAACTTCGATAGACATATAAAGATGAAGTCATTTAAGCCTATAAGTTAAGAAAGGAGAATAATATGAACTTTATTTGACGATGATGTTAAATGTTAGTATTAATGAATCTTTTTTCTTTTGGTCGGTTTATAATGAGTTATGCTTGTTAATTCTCATCTTTTATATTGTTAGTTGAATTATGAGTATTGCTATTAGGTACTTGACTTTTACAAGGTCGGTGCCTACACCTTACACCTTTGTCCATGACTCTCTGCACCTTCCGCCCTTAACTACACTGCTTTCTATATTTTTATGGTCAGTAAATGAGTATGATTGCTTTATATTTTCCAAATAATTATTTTATTTTTAATCAAAATGGGAATTAGTAGCACAGAAAGAAAGAACTTTTGATGGAAGTTGTGCAAATATTGTTGGGGTCACTCTCTTGTGGTGTATGTGTCCGCGGACTTTGTGGAGACAAATGGACG
>JAODPA010095076.1:0-22641 GCA_025585075.1 Nepenthes mirabilis | reverse complement strand
CGGAGGAGAGAAGAGGGATGGGTCGGCGGCATCGGTGCTTAGAGGCCGTCGTGCGCGAGTGGTCGGCAGCGGCAGTGGGAGAACGGCGGTGGTGCACGACAGTAGGTTGTGCAAGAAAGAAATAACGGCGCAAGGAGAGAGAGGCCGGCTGAACTACGGTCACGGCATCGATGATGTGATGTTGGGAAGGTCGGCAATGGCCATATTCGGCAACGGTAAGCCGGTGCGGCGATGTGGAACAACGGCAGTAGCTCGCGGGAAGCTCGAGTGGTGGAGAGAGAGTCGCAGTGCATGCGATGGAGAGAGAAGGTGCCGATTTAGGCACTTCGAGACATCCTTTCTTCAGAATTGTAAAGTATGAGGTTAAGGTAAATATTTGTAAACCCCTTTTTGGTCTGATTTAATATCTGATATATTTTAGACATTGTTTAAAATTTTTAGTAACATGCATTATTTTTAATACCAGATCTATTTAATCTCGACATGCATGTATGATTTATTGGCTGACTTGGATATTTTTGGACTGATTTCATGATTTTGGAGGGATTAATATTTTTTTAGAAGTCCAAAAAATTTATTGTATACTATATATTTTTACATCAGTATATTTATATGAAAATAAGTATGAAACATTACATAGGCTATGCAGTCACATATACGTGTCGGGTTGTGGTCACTACATTTAGATTTGGATATTGATATTCTGGCGAACTCCTGATGGGAAAATTTATTTAAAAATCCCTTTCTACCGGTAGGAAAGGCTTAGAATAGTGACTTCCCATTTGGACAATTTTATTCGACATTATAATATATTCAGACGTCCTAATATATACAACAAGTTTAATGATTGCACCCAAAATCACGGGTGGTAAACAATAATAAGCAACTTTACCAGTGGGTATAAAGTATATGGGTGACCATACATGCTGACCTAATTTATATTTGATTTTTGCCTAAGGTTATCGAAATTATATGTAACCCTTCCTCAAGTTAGTCTTTAAATAATCGAAACTCAAATTTGATGCATGATTTGTATCTTTGTATGGATTTGTATTGGATTTTGATTTTGATTTGGATTTAGATTTTGAATTTGGATTTAAAATTTGCCGATTTTGTCCATAGTTGAGTCTTGGTATGTCTAATACAAATAATTTTGACTATATATTTTGATCCGGATCCTTGGACTATTTGTCACAGTGTTGTTTTGATTTTTGCACACGCTATTAGATCATCCGACTATTAGATTTTACTGCAAGTTGATCGGGCCTTGGATTTGAACTCGAACTTAGACTTAAACTTGATTTGGATTGGACTTTGGACTTAGCTATTTGCCTATTAGAATTGGTTCAAATCACTTCTATTTTATTTATATATACTTATATATACATATACACGTCTCAATGAAGACTATTTTACGATTTGGACATTGCTTTTGGATTTTAATATTGGATTTGAGTACGAGACTACCATTGAATTTTAGATTTTGGGTCTTGAATCTTGAATCTTCATTAGATTTATTTTATCAGTGATTTAAAATTATTTTGTCATTTGAATGGATTTTCATCTATCCGGCTTTTTCTCTGATTCATTAGACTTCTTTTGTTTAAATATGATACTTGCTAAGCGCTTAACTCACTTTTTCTATTTTGTCCATTCGGAGTAGAATGTTCTAATGCACGACAAGAGTTAGAACGTGATCTATCAGCTATTCGTCCAATTTGATGAGTTCTAATCTTATTATGGCTTAATTTGACAATTGATGTGATAGTATTATGGAATTTACCGGATATAGGCTGATGGATATATTTTAAAAACAATTGGGATGTTATACTATGCCTGATTTATAATTTTGGTTAGAATTGTTACCTCTCTTACGATAATTGTAGAGCAAGTCGTATTTATTTTGTCTGGACGATTATCTGATAAAGTCCTGTGTGAATTTTGGTTCGTGTTGCGTCCTATTTATTTGGTTTGTCACATCCAAATTTTGGGACTCAATATTATTTGTTAAAAATTATTTAGAATTTTAAATTTTAATAATTATAATTAATTATTTAAATTAACCTGCTTAATCCAAGTTCGTGACACAAAGTACTCGTCACATGGCACCCTACCCACTACCATCCTACACTCTAGACATGATACTAGAATAGTCATTCTGGATATTTCACTTAAGATCTGAACCACACAAATACTTTGGTCATTTGATGTTCAAACACCACATTGCATAGTACTCTCATGCCTACACTTATGCTTTGCATGGCAAGCTATGTTACAATCTAAGCTATTATGATAATAGTTCAATTGATAAAATACATGCCACTGGGTCTCTATTTGTAGATTCTCCACAATGCCCAAATCTATCTCAAGACATGATTGATGTTCGAATGTGGCATTGCATGCCTGTTGAACAATAATCTCCAAGCTTATGAAATGACACCATTTAACCCTAGGATTTAATATATATGAGGCATAAAGCCCACCCAAAATATATCCATATCCTTAAAAATACATGGATAAGTCTCTAAATCTACTGATCTACCTCAAGCTAGGCATTGGTGTTCAACTATGATATCGCATGCTAGTTATAAGTTGAGTCAATCAGTACATAAACCACTGATCTATGCATAAAAAGTATAAAAATAATAATATAAAAGGCCTCTGCATTAGAGTTCTCATTATTTTCAACCACTATGAGAAATAAGAGCAATTTTCTAGATCCAATAACATAAAATTCTTCTTATCCCTAAGAGGCATGAAGGTCAACATCATATAATAACATAATCATACAAAAGTAACATTTAGCACCTTTACATGAACCATTAAGCCACAGCTACTTGGTGGCACCGCCGATTCTCAAGATTTATCCATACATGTTATACTAAGCATCAATGGCCGATAGATTTATTTCATATCACAACATAATCATGCAAAAATAACACTTTACACCTCATTATACTACATCAAGTCCACGACAAAAAAGAGTTAGTTGTCCAATTCTCTATATCCGTTTATATAAGTTACTCTAAACATTTGGAGACTAATAGTTCTACATCATAAGACAATGTAAGAATATAAAATTTAATTTTTACTCTTAGCATGCTCTCCTCAAGCCCATGACCAACCTACTTGCATGCCATAAAAGTTTACAATTGAACCAATCATTCAAGATCTTATTTTTCTTATACTTTAAATATGAAAATCCACTTAAGTAATTCAAACACCATTCAGTAACCATTAGACGCAACATAACATGGATTAAGAGATGAATAAAGTTATATAATGTCATTATAGGAGGCATAAAAATCATTGTTTTGGAATGAGATGCAATGAGAGTCACAAGGATATTTTTTTTATAAGATTAGATAATTTTTCTCATGGGATACGAATTGGAGACTTTTGATAGGACATCATACCTTCCTTTAACATATTAGACTCAATTGTAATCGGTATAACAACATCTAATGAAACAAAATAGTAAGATTGTCTAAGAAAGTTAAAAATTTCACTTGGCACGAATTTTCTGCCTCAACAATCATTGCAAACATGAATGGCTTCTGAAGTCTCAATAAGCATGAATTTCTCTTCACAATAAAGGCACAGAACTTTCATCTTCTCCTTCTTCAAATGGAGCATGACACAAACAAGGTAGGCAACAAGAGCCACCATGATTTCTAGCACTAGATTTCTCACTTCTCCTTTCTTCTTCTCTTTTCTTGGCAAGGATGAAAAGAGGGGAAAGAGTTATTCCACCTAAAACTAACAAAAATCATGAGAGAAGCATGCCAGGGCTGGCTAGTTAAAGTGTGTTTGGATGGAGGAAAATAAGGCTAATAACTACTTTCCAAAAGAGAGGGCCGGCCACAAGGAAGGTTTTGCTAATTAAGGCTCTTACCAACATTAAAAATCAGGTAAATGAGTGTCACGTCCCAATTTCAATCCTGAAAGTAACGTTAACCAAATTATTATTAAACTAATTTATAATTTAATTAACCTTTGGATGTGAACTATACGTCGATACATCGATCAACCACAAATAAATAAATTTAAAATATATACACAGGATCCAAATATATTATGTCTCATATGACATCAACACCGATTCAAAACGTGACGTCGAACCTTACGTAAAAAGCGTTACTATCTGAAAATATAATCAAAGTATACAAATTTATAGTAATACATCCTAAACCATAATTTGGTAACTAACAACTACTCATCGGACAACTCGAACCCATCATAAGACCATAACAATATAATCCCACAACCTGTATATCGTTTTATGAATATTTAACCTACTGTCCGAACTTGACAACATCAACCAATTTCATCAAACTTACAAGATACAAATTGCCTAAGATTAAGCCAATATATTAACAGATACCGAATATCATGAAACAATACTCTAAACATCTAAACGCTAGCTGAAGACAAAATACACCACAAGCCAATGACCGAAACCAAAATTAAACTAAATTACTGCATCTGAGTACATTAAACATTGTCCGAAAATATTAAGCAACGTGAATCAATCACAAACATAACAATCTAAACTCTTCATATCCTCTTGATCCTTTAATCCTGATTACCTGGTAAGGACTTGTACATCTTATCTGAAAGAGTTAGTAAAATAATAAAGAGTGGCCCAAAATCTCAACAAGACACTATATAACAATGATCACATACATATATTTGTATTAAAAATATGACGGGAGGATTAATGCATCGTAATTCAATGATATGCCATGAAATTTCATATAAATACATGTCCAACTTAATACAAATTTTTTAACTTATTATTATGTTTTTTCTTAATTTTAGCCATAAAAAATACTTAATTCTTTATGTTCCTTAGCGAATAGGGTCAGTAAATCTTAGCAGTTAAAGGAACGGATAATTGAAGACTGGGTTGTATATATTTTTACACAACTAAAGGTCATACACTTCAATTTTAAACTTAGAGGTAGGCCTTCTACATATTACTTATAGTCAGAGCCAAACAACACTTCTCAAACCTCACAGATGATAAGGTCGAAAAGCGATGTACCTCTATAATATACTAAGGTATGCCAAAATATGCCACTCATTAAATGATCCTTGATCTAATTTCATAATCTTATGAAAACTCTACACTTTTCTTGATTCTTCTTAATTTTTTCACTCATGGAAAAAATGTTCATAATTCATAGCATATTATAGATTTTTCGGTCATAATTTCATAACTTCATACTTATACTTTTATGTGAACTTAATCATAATTCAATTGAAGGCATGGAATGCTAAATTTAATTGCTGAATGCAAAAAATTTACAAACTAGATTAATTCAGCAATTAAATAAATTCTCATACTATACCTACTAAAATATATGCATTTTTCTAACTCATACAGATTACATATCGTATAAATTTGAGGTCTATGAAAGCTGCCATACGAATTTAACACATATGGAAATTAGAACTTGGCAAAATGGCATTGAAATTCAGCTGATGTAGAAATTCAGCTCTCAATGTAGAATTTCAGCAGTTGCTTATAAAAAAAAATCAGCATATATGTTAAATCTCAAACTATATGTATCAATGTGTATGCAATTTCCAACTCATATGAAACATATATTTATTTATTTAAGACTCTTATATGATACCACAAGAGTTTAATACATGGCCAGCTCAAAATACAACAAAAGTTCTAAAAATTAGTAAGGGAGAGTTCTACAAATTTTGGGTTCAATAATATACATGGAGAATAATTTTTCTCTGAAATTTGTGGACATGCAAGCTAAAACTGTAGGTCTAGAACATGCAATAGAAGTACAAATGAAATTCATCACATGTAAGGCCATTAAACCATAAATTTAAGACAAGCATGTAATTTTGGAGTAATATTCAGCATATATATGTACTATACATAGTTTAAACATGATCTTTTACCAAATTGCTCTATAAAATTATCAAAAATTGACATGTATGCTCAATATAAACATGCTACCTTCGAAATTATAGCTTGGATGAGCATTAGAACAAGAAAAAGCCAGATGATTTGATAAAGAATAGTAGCAAGAAAAGAAGAGCATTAGAATACACTTGCCTTAATTTGGATTAATTCAAATCCTAACTTGAATCACCTCAAATTCGAATATTTTGTCTTTGTTCCTCTTTCTTTCTCTCTTCTCCTTGTCTCTATATCTTGCTCTAAAAAATCGTAGCCAAAATGATAGAAATAAGCGCCGGGATCCCTTTTATAATAAAGTGGCACTTGAGCACCACTTAGGCACTATTCAAGCACCACATTATCTGGACAGGAGCGCTCGAGCATGAAGGAGGCATGTAGCGGGAAGCCACATTTTGCCAATGGCTGCTCGAGTGGCTCTCAGGCCTGCCTCGGGGGTGGTGCCACTATTTTCTGGGTTTGAGTGTGCGTCAAGCCTATTTAGACTCAAGCCTAAATTTAGGCACGCAAGAGACTCAGATTCCGCCAATCCAATTTCGACTCTTTTAACCCAATTTTTTATATCTTTTGATCTCAATTTTAATTATATTAATTTAATTAATTATGATTAAAATAATTTAGAAACTCAGACCTTATAATCCTCTCCTCATAAAAATTTCATCCTCAAAATTTATATAAATTAAACACACCTCAATAAAGAAATAGATGCAGGTTCTTCTCCCAAATCTCACCTTCTCTCTTCCACTTGGCCTCTTCAAAAGAATAGTTCCACCATAAGACTCTTACTTACAGAATTGTCATCGTTTGAAACACTTGATCTTTTCGACCCAAAATCTGACCCGATTTCTCAAGATATGCCAATTCCTCATTGACCCTTAACGGCTCATCCTCAATAATCTGCATCGGGTCATATCTATATTGCCATGACATCAACACATGGAATATATTATCAATGTCTCCTAAAATTCAACGGCAATGCTAATTTGTAGGCCACCTCACCGATCATTTCCCAAATCTTGAATGGTCCAATGAGCCTTGATTTCAATTTCCCTTCGATCCCATACATTGGTATTCCATTCAATGGAGATTTCTTCAAAATACATGATTACCTACTTTAAATCTTGAATCGGATTCTGAGACCCATGGGTTATGGGCCCACTTGCTTCTACTATGCTACTCTGGTTGACCATCTACCTATGGGGGTGAAACATCATTCTAAATCTCAATTGGTACCCAATTACTTATGCAAATCTTCTTAAAATTTCACTACAAATCTCAGATCATGATCGAAAACTATCGAAGCCAGAATACTAAGTAACCTTTTAATCTCATAATCATAATCCTTAAATAAATTCCTCCACCTAAGATGTTGCAATTTTAATTTCTTTTGAGAAAACAGCTACCTCAAGTTCTCAGGATCTGAATATACCACAGACTTTCTATAACAACTTTACAATTGCTACTTTAATTTCTTTAATTCAGACGGGCCATTCTATGCGAAATCCTCAAGATTGATGTCGACCCAAGTCATAATATTAATAGTAACCTCAACCTCAATTAGAAGGTAATGAGGTAAATCATCTGAAAAGGCAAGATCAAATTCACATTCTACCCAAATATCTTTAATTATTACAAAATGACTTACAGATGTGACCACATATATCAAATGAGTTCGGCACTCATCTATCACCAAATGACTAGCATGGAAAAATAGAGATTAATCCCATCGTCTCCCTTTCCAACTCTTCCTCAAAAGTCAGAAGATTTGTAACCCAGAATGCAACATAAATAGATTTATTGAAGCAATCCACTATAGTGTATTCACACACCAACCATTCTATTCCCAAATGACACTAAAGTCCAGTACATCAAGCAAAAATCAAATTTGTCAGTAATTTATATCCATTGGCTCAAACTGAGCACCTAAGGTGCACAAATCCGTGACCTTAAAAAATCTTGTAGGTGTCGACACAACTAATACCAAATTTATAATCCTCTAAATAACGAACAAATATAGGAAATACAAACGAATGCATAGACTCCAAATTAAAAAATAATACATGTGCTGAAGTATCAAAAATTAATAATTTTACCTTTCACAGTGGTAGGCAACACACTCGCATCTTGTGTCGTAATCACAAAACCTTGACCTAGAGAACTTAACTTCCTCACCTTCTGCCTCGTAGGATAAGGAGAATCTTTGATCATGCAGTTGACCTGACCATAATTGAAATAAGCTCCCAAAATTTTATAACACAATCTCCCTCCATGAAATTTTTCACAATGCAGGCATACGGACGTTGATGATCGTGGGTTCAAAACATCCTGGATTTCAGCTATTTTCTTCCTTTTCCTTGCCGGCATTAACTTTTTGTAAGACTCTCCAAATCCTAAACTTTGACTGAAACTTTTACATCGTCGGCAAACTGACTTCCTCTTAAAAAATCTTTGCCTTTCAAGCTCTTTTTCACATAGGAGGGCTCAATCCAATAGGCCCCATATGTCCTTAACTTTGAAGAAACTAGTTGCTTCTGGATTTCAACTCTTAATCCTTGTAAAAAATTTCTTGCCTTTTTTTTTTTACTTCATCATGTACCAAATGTAGGGTACAGAGAGAAATTCTAAGAAGTTGGCATCATACTCCTCCACAATCCGATTTCATTGCTGCAAATGGGAAATTCGTCCCCCTTTTAATCCCGTAAACTCATTAAAAAATATTTGTCTATAAAACCCTCCACGAACGTATTTCACGATATCTCTTTATCCTCCAATCCATAGCCTTTTTCCTCAATGACCAACATTGGACAGCCATACCTTCTAACTTATAAGTGACAAATATTACCTTATCTTCTTCCAGATATCAGATCTTGCAAACACCCTTTTAATTTTCCGAATCCGTATTCTTAGCCTCTATAGGATCTATGTCACCCATAAATGCAAACACATTCATCATTAAATCGATCATAAGTCACCATCCCTGGGTTCATTAGCATCGGAATTGACTTTGGGTTATTCTAATCTTGAGCCATCAATTCAATCACATCCGTCGTCCTTGCTATGATATTCAAATACTCCTCCTCTCAACATTGCTTCTATCTCCTGCCATCTGTTAGTTCCAATCACCAAAACATTAATAATCGAATTACAACACCCCATCTTAACAAAGTAATTGACTTAAGTCCTCAACCCATAATCAATCTAAACTAGATTTCAAATCAAAATCAATCAACTTAGACCTCAAACCGAAATCCATTAAATTTAGACCCTAAATCGAAAGCAATCATTGTGATGGACCACATTTTCAATCGAAAATTCAGTAGAGTTTCGGCTATAATACAATTATTGGCCTAATACAAAATCTATATAAATTTCTATACAACAACCAAATAGTTCACAATACACAAAATATAGGATCCAAAAGACACCAATTACATGTGACACCAATGTCACAACTTCTGGTATAACGTTAGTTCAGATAAGATGCTACTAGTTCCCAAACAAACCATACAGACATGCAAAAGTGAATACATCCATCAAATACAACGGAAACTAAGTTATATAAATATCATCATCATACACATACATCAACATACAAAACCACTCCAATATACAAAATATTCCATAAAAATGGGGGTACAATTCTAATAAAAATTAAGACCTCAAGATAATCCTCCAATTTTTTAACCTAGCCGACTTCTAATCCTCTACCTCTCCTCATCGGGTATAAGCTCGTACTCATCTGAACGATAAAAAATAGTAATGGTGAGTCAAAATACTCAACAAGTATAACATAATCAAAGATAATAAACGATATATGCAAAATAAGGTAGATGAGAGATATATGAGCATAAAGAGGATGTATAATATGAAATATGAACAAATATATTTTAAAAATATAAATAAATTTTTATATTTTATCTTTCTTTTCTTAGTGTTCCAAAATATGTATAAATTTTTTTATCATTACGAGTCAAAGCCAATAGGCCTTACTGACTAAATGAGCGGTCGATCGTAATCTGAATTGTGTTTATTTCTATACAATCAAAAACCATCTCCTCCTATTTAAAATCTAGAGACGGGCCATCTACATATAATCTCTATAGATGGGGCCTTAGCCGCAAGCAACCCTTAGCAGGTAATAATCTTTCACCATAATATATTAAGATATGATAAGAAATATCACCTACTATAAAATATGGTCATGATAATTATTGAGTTTTACTGTAATATCTATGGCATGTCAAAGAATATTACCCTCTGAAATGTATCCGTGGTCCAGGTTTCACTATTTCTTATTCTTTGAGGAAAAGTCTACCAAACTTCTTTCACAAAGTTCTCACTCCATGAGAACGAATCATATACATATCAAATTATGGCATTTTCTTTGTATACTTACTTTTTATATTTCTTATGGCTTTTAATCTTTGCATAACTTAAATTATATGTATAAACATCATAAAGTATGAGAAAAATAGAAATTCTTACCACCGTGAGACAAATATGACTTTAGAACTTTCGGATAATAAATTTTTTTCACAAACGCATATAACGTAATTTTTGGAGTATATACAAGATAATATATGTAATGTACATGCAAAATAATATCCTGATTCATGTCCGATAATATTCCAATATACATAAAAGTAACGTATATAAAATATATGTGCATAAATACCAAATGTACGGGGTGCCCGCGTCAATAAAACTAAGGTTACAAATTTCTAAAGTCAAATTATGTATAAATTATAAATAATTCAGATAAAACCCAAAAAGGGCGTGGGTTAGGGTTTCGGTGAACGTAATTTTAGATAAAACTTTTAAATCGGACACCCAATTAATAAATTAAAAATTTTCTAAAGCCAATTTATACAAAAATCTCAAAAATCGGAGGGTGAAGGCATCCATGCGCAATGTTAGGATTTCGGTGCAAAAACTGATCAAAAACTAAGAAATCAAAAATAAAATCAATATATATGCATGCTCAATTCATGGATAACATGAAAATAAAATTATGGATGGGTATAGGGATAAAAATACCCAATGGAATGAATGAACAGTGCAAAAGGAGAAGGAAAAGAGTAGGAGTGCACTTGTTTTGACCCGATCTATAATTTTTCTAACTAGCTCCAAGTCAAAATCGAACCCAAGAGTCTTAATTTTCTCCTTCTCTCTCTTGTCCTTCACGCTCTCTCTCTACTCTCTCTGGACCATTTCCAAATAACGCGTGAAAACCTAAACAAGTTTTTATATACTGATAGGCGATTGAGCGCTCAAGCGTCAAGGCACTCGAAGGGCCTCGCTCGAACGCTCATCAAGGGCCCGTTGAGCGGCCCATTCTGTTAAACACGTCTCGGGAGTGCTCAAGTGCCCTTCGGGCGTAGCTATTTTGCCAAATGTGCCCTAGGCACGCCTCAGGCACCGGGCCACCCAGCTCTTCTTTTTACTTCTGATGCTAATTTTTTGTATATATTTAAACCTAATCTTAGTCATATTAACTTAATTATCCACAATTACTATATTTAAAAATTGGTACATTACAATAAAACTTAGACCATAAACCAACATCGATCAATTTAGACCTTAAATTAACATCAATCAAATTTAGACCTTAAGGCATTTCCTTACAACTTCTCTGGTACCATTTTATCACATTCTAATTTTAATCTTTAAATTAACTGTAAGCTATCGGTTTAAAAAAAATAAGATAATTAGGAATAATTAAGTTAATATAAATAAATCGAGGTCGAAGGATATAGGAGAAATTGGATTGAAATGCCCAAAGACCCAAAATTGGCAAAATTGGAAACCGGCATTGTTAACCTTGAAAAGTTAATCCGTAAATAAGATTTGAGTTTTCAATTATGATAATGCGACTTATTAAGCTAATATAATCAAAAGTATGGTCCAAGGATATGAAATATTGTATTAGAACGGTCAAAATGGTCTCGGACGGCACTTGCGTGAAGTTGGCTCGCTGCAGGCCTGCCCCAGGCCTGACCTACACCCGACGTGAGCTCAAGCCCCCTATTGAGTGCCAATTCCAGCATGCTAGTGCCCGAAGCGCACGGCGTCTGTTATAAAACCATGTTAGGTTCTGTTTCGGCATTTCACGCGGCTTCCAAGAGAAATAAGAGAGAGAGGGAGAACAAAGAGGTAAGATCGAGGTCCCTGGGTCAGATTCTGAGCTCAAGCTAGTTGGAGAAGTGGTAGATCCGGTCGAGGCAAGTGCATCCATACCTTCCTTTTTATTTTCTTACACCTTTGTTTCGTTTATATCGGGTATCCTCATTCCAAAACCCGATTAAGTTTATATTTTGTATTACCCATGATGTATGCATGCTTTTATGATACTTTCATGTTCAATTTCTTAATTTTCGTCTGATTTTTGCACTAAAATCCTAACCCTCACCCAGACCTTTTTACCCACGAATTTTTAGGGTTTTTACTTAAATTGGGCCTAAATTAACATTACTCATAACTTATATATGATAATTTATCGATTGGATATCGAATTTGGTAGTTTTATGTAAAAATTCGTTTGCTAAAACACTAACCCACACCCGGACCACGTTTAGCTAATTATTTCAAGTCTAATGTATGATTTGGCTTTAATTATGATTTCCCCATGTCGTGAATATGTGTAATTATCAGTTTGGTGTTTGATTTCTATGTTTTAACCCGTTTGGTGCGTCCGAAAACCCTAACCGACGCACGAGCACTATTCATCCGAGGCAATTGGGTTTTTTTGTATGATTCCGTCTTTCTTAATTGTTAATTAAATTAAATATATTTGTATATGCTCAATCGTATATTCTGAAAATATTAATGTGACCCTTTGTGAAGGAATTATCGTTAGGAAACTCTAAAATTACATCGGCCGATGTGGTAAAGATTTCCAAACTGCTCAAAAGTATTATATAAAATTATACACATGTGTAAAGTCATGTGATAACGTAAATCCACAAGAAATGATAATCTATATCTGTATACAAGAATTAAACATGATATGTAAGAATATAGAAGAAATGCCACAATTTATTATGTTTATGATCCGTTCTCCTAGTGTGAGAACTATGTGAAAGAAGTTTGGTGGACTTTCCCTCAAAAGAATAAAAAATCATGAAACCTGGAGCACGGATTTATTTTTAGAGGGTAGTATCCCTTGGCATGTCAATGATATTACAGTGAAAACTCAATGATTACACTGACCGCGTATCCAGGCTGTGTATTGGAGCAGTTTACATCCTTGGCATGCCTTAGAATACTATTGTGGAAGAAAGATGAATGCTCTTAGGCCACGAGAGATACTCTGGTAGCATATGCGGCCTTATATATTGGAAAAAAATATACCGTCTTACACGGGACATTAAAGTTGAGATTCGTAGTTGCGCCTTAGAATGTGTGGATGCATACACATTCCTTTCCTCGTTCTCTTGCATCGTTAGCTAGTACGGCCTATTAGCCTTGGTCCGCAAGTATAAAAGATATTTATGCATAATATGAAAATCTCAGAAAAAGAAAGATAAAATGTGAAAAGTTACTTATCTTTCGGGAATATATTTGCTCACGTTTCATGTTATACATCCTATATCATGCTTCTATCTCCTTTCCTGGTCGATTTGTTTATATTGTACTTTATCTTTGTTTATATTGTGCTTCTTGAGTTTTTGGCTCACCCTTACTACTTTCCTTATCTCCAGATTAGCACAAACTTATACCAGATCGAGCAGAGTAGAGGATTAAAAGTCGACTAGGCTTGAAGATATTGAAAGATAGTTTGAAGACTTAGTTTTGTGGTTTTTGCACATTATGGAGCCTTTTGTATTATTTTGATGGTCATGTATAATGGCAATGATAATAATGTTATAAATATAGTCTAGCTTCTACTGTATGCGATGGATATAATTACTTTAGCAGGTTTTTATAATTTAATTATGTACCTAGTGGTATCTTGTTTAAGTCGATGTCATACCCAAAATTATGACATCAGTGCTACATGTTGTGATTTATGATTTTTGGGTTCTGTATTTTATAGTTTGTGGTTTATGTGGTTATTATTTAGGGATTTATACAGGTTTTGTATTTGTTTGGCGGCCGTTTTTCTGGCAAAACTCTGTCAAATTTTTAGTAGGAAATACAGTTCGTCACAATTGATATCAGATAAAAAGAGATACCTTAGATTTGATTTGAATCTTATACGAAAATTTAGGTTAGAGTAAAATCAATTGAATAAGTAGATGTAGGCATAAGACAATTAAATCAGATTGGATAGTCATAGTTATCTTGGTTGGCTAGCTTAGACTAGAACTAAGTTAGGAATAGTGATTTAGTCTGGTTGTCTAACTTAAGCGTCCTAGTTAGCGTCTAAAGCACGATCTAACCCATGTGTTTTTATTCATAAGCTTTAACTCCTAGACAGGGGTCTACTTGTGGTGGTGGTCAACCATAAGGTCGAGAGAAAGAAGTTATTTGGAGGTGCCTTAAGGTCTGAATTTGATCGGTGCCAAGCTAGTGTTTGAATACATCATCATCAAATCGAGGCCTATGTAGTTGATTTTGGTTTGAAGTTTAAGTTTGATCAATTTTAGGTTGAGATCCTTAAGCTAGTAATTTGCTAAGAAGGGGTGCTTGAATATGATGATCAACCGTGATGGATTAAGGTGGAATTGATGGCTTGAGGTTAGTATAACTTAGAGCCAATTTCGATGTAACGAATCCAAGGATGTCAATTTATAATCGATTTAGTAAGGATTAAGTGCCTAGACTTTTGGGTAGCTTGGATCCTATAGAGATTGAGATATGATTTTTTTTTGGTAAGTAATTAAATTGTATTAAAAAGAAAAGAAATGAAAATATAATACCTATGTTCTATTCCAAGTGTTTTCAACTTGGAGATAGAACATAGTAGCAGGGCAGAGATTGAGATTTGAATCCTGATGATTGAAATATTCAAAAGGAGATAAGGTGATGTTGTCCCGTATAAGTTAGAAGGTGAGGTCGACCTTGGGTGGTTGACGTGAGAAGTAGTCTAGTACATTGGATCAAGGTTCTATGGTGATGGCACTAGTATTGAAGTGTCGTCTACCGTGGTGAGAGGAAAGATTCCCGAATCCTGACATTTCAGTATATGTATTGTTTTGGGGTTCTGAATACATATATTTTATATGTGTTTCCTAAATTTATTCGTTTATCTAATGATTAAGGTTTGATACTAGTAATATTGAGGTCTATGACATTTCCTAGGGTCCATAGGTAAGATTAGTTGGGTAGGATTGATTTGTTTTTATCGTACCGATCCGTGGTATGTTATTAGTAATGATTTGGTCGGTGAGTCACTGTGTTGGTATGAATTGGGTTGATAAGACTATTATGCTTTGTAATCTAATTGTAAAATTTTGACTATAAGATGGAGTTGATTGAGGTATCAGAAAATTGGCATAGCTGTGTCTACAAGTCATCTAATAAGGATATGTGTTTAATCTATGCCGCGGGATGAGACCACAACTGGGAGTCGTCTTGTGGTCACTAAAAAATTTTGGCTATGTAAGCAATTAAAGATGTTTCTTAGAAGAGAAGATAAGCCTAATTTGTCTCTGTTCAGTAATTCGAGGTTATGCCAGAGTCGGTACCGATATGCTTAAGAATTCTGAATAGAATCAAGAAAGCATTGATCAAGTGCCACTTGGGAATGCTTAGGTCATCTTAGGTGTGTAAGATGAATGGTGAAGGTTACTTATGGATTTTTGAAAATTTGGGTGTTCAGAAGATTAATAGTTTAATAAGCGAGCACAGTGAATGAATAGATGAATCGTTTGACATTTTGTCAAGGTGTGGAGCCTCCAAAGGCCGATCTATAACCGAAATGATGGCAATCTAAGGTGAATAGCAGTTGTGCTAGTAGCAGCATTCAGGAATTAAGGCACGGTCATTACCTATCCAGGTAATGCCGTTTGGGTTTGTAAATTCATTTGCATATCTATGAATTTTACGGGTTAAATCTTTCAGCTATGTTCAGGCCATTATTATGATGACCTCATTAATGAATTCAAAGAATCATAGGAAGTGTGAACTATGTTTGAGAACTGTGTCATGGTTTAGAAAGGCTGTTAGACGTGTGTTTGATTGAGGTTAGAGTGCGAGGCTCAATAAGGGAAGATGTTATTTTGGGCATACAGATTCTTCGGCAGCATGAATGTGGTCCTATAGAGATTTAAGAGACGGCTAATTTAAGAGAGACTAATCAATGTCGCATGGGTACGCGGTTTTCTTGGTCATAGCTCAATCTGATAATATATCTGTTAAGTGTCCCTCGAGGATTTACAATGTCCGCAGAGCGTGTAACTTAGAAGCGATCGGTACCCGTCAGAGTGAGGTAAGTGGGAATAGCTTTCAAGGGTTGAATAGTTAACCATCAACCATATTATTTGGATTGATCCCTGATGGATCAAGTATGTTGTAGTAGAATGTAGTACCTTTGAGAAAGGTTTATGATTATACCTTTCCTGCATCATTTGTTGGTAGTTACCCTTTTGATAAGTGGGGAAGAAGCCCATGATTTGGATTAGCCCAACCATGGTTTGGAGTTCCAATTGGAATTGTTGCTTCGAGGGTTTATAGGTTTTGCTTAAGGATGTGGTTATGGTCTAACTGATCCTAAAGATTGGGTATTGTCTTGGTGCATCATAGGAGTTATTAAAGGATGAATCTCGAGTTGCTCCTAATATCTAAGCAAAAGAGGTGCTCTGCCTTTGGTTTTAGGAAGAAAAGTTGCCTTCTAAATAGTGAGGTCATAGAATTAGGAAATGAGAGGCCCTCACCGTTTCGGCTCTGGGGTTGTTAGGGCAGTAAGAATTAGGGATACCATTTGGTTAATTGTAAAATTGATAGACTAGGATAGCCCATTTATCATGATTTGGATAATACGTTTGGATTAAATAAGTTAACTCGCCGGTATGCCAATGAGATGATAAATTGCCAAGTATTTGAGATTCGAGGTTTTGGTGGTATCTTGCGTTGGTACTGAAGTTGTTAGATGACTACTTCAATTGTATTCCCTAGGTTGATTGTAATCTGGTGATTTTGGGCTTTGTCGTAGTTGTATCTGAATCATTGGGATTTTTTTTAGATTTCTAGCTACTAGATAATTTGGATATCCGATATGAATCAATGGATTTGTGCTACAAAATGATTCTTAATACCCTGATGAATGGTCAATCAGAATAGTGCAGCATAAGTATATGGGCTCCTGGCCTAGAAATTTCGGAATGGGATTAAGGTTTCAAGTGGATGATCATTCTCGAGGCCTATAAGGTATTCAGGTGAGAGCCTGTTGGTTCGTTGTAATTTTATATTAAGTCGGAGAGGTAGTTAATAATTAGGCTTACCTTTGAATTTGGGTTGATTCATGATGTTTCGTATGTACCGATAATTGAGAAATGGGTTTGTAATCAAGGTGTAACCGTTGTGGAAGATTAGGAATTTGTCTCATGGTAAGATTTTGATCTTGATTTTAGATAAAAGTGTTAGATATTGAGAATCAGGATGATTCAAATGATTAAATTCTTTAGAATAAGTCACTTAATCAAGGGAGTAACTTAGGAACCCAAAGAAGAAATTTGAAAGGACTTTTTTTATTGTTGAATTTTAAATTTTATTAAATTTTAAGGACGAAATTTTTATAAGTGAAGAAGAGTTGTAAGGTACCGATTCAAAAAAAATATGGTAATTAGGATTAATTAAGCCAACATAAATTAATCAAGGTCAAAGGATATGGGAGAAATTGGATTGCAAAGCCCAAAGACTCGGAATTAGCAAATCGAAAACCGACGTTGTTAACCTTGAAAAGTTGATCTGTAAATAAGATTCAAGTTTTAAATTATGATAATCGTGACTTATTAAGATAATATAATTAAAATTAGGGTCCAAGGATGTGAAATATTTTATTAGAAGAATCGAAATGGATCCCAGATGGCACGTGCGCAAAGCTGGCTCGCTACAGGCATGCCCCAGGCCAAACTCGTGCCTGACGCTGGCTCGAGCCCCCTATTAAGTGCCAATTCCAACATGCTGGCGCTCGAAGCGTGCTCACCGCACACTCTTCGAGCGCTGGTCTATTATAAAGCTTCGTCGGGTTCTGTTTCAGCATTTCACGCAACTTCCAGGAGAAATAAGAGAGAGAGGGAGAAGAGAGGAGGTGAGATCGAGGTTCCCGTATTCGATTCCGAGCTCAAGTTAGTTAAAGAAGTGGTAAATCGGGTCGAAGAAAGTGTATCTATACCCTCCTTTTTTGTTTTCCAGCACTTTTGTTTCGTTTTTATCGAGTATCATCATTCTGATACCCAATTAAATTTATATCTCGTGTCACCCATGATATATGCACACTTATATGTTAATTTCATATCCAATTTCTTAGTTTTCGTCCGATTTTTGCACCAAAACCCAAATCCCATGCCCGGACCTTTTTACCCACGGATTTTTGGGGCTTTTGCTTAAATTGGGCCTAGATTAATATTACCCATAACTTATATATGCTAATTTATTGATTGAATAACCGATTTGGTGGTTTTATATGAAAATTCGTTTGCTAGAACACTAACCCGCACCCGGACCACGTTTAGCTAATTATTTCAAGTCTAATGTATAATTTGGCTTTAATTATGATTTTACTCATATCTTGAATATGTGTAATTATCAGTTTTGTGTTCAATTTCTATGTTTTGACCCTTTTGGTGCATCCGAAAACCCTAATCGATGCACCAGCACTGTTTATCTGAGGCAATTGGAATTTTTTGCATGATTCCATCTTGCTTAATTGTTAATTAAGTTATATATATTTGTATATACTCAATCGTATATTTCAAGAATATTAATGTGAACCTTTGTGAAGGAATTATCATCAGGAAGCTCTAAAGTTACGTTCGGCCGATGTGGTAAGGATTTCCAAACTACTCTAAAGCATTATATTAAATTATACACATGTGTAAAGTCACATGATGACGTAAATCCACAAGAAATGATAATCTATATCTATATACAAGAATTAAACATGATATGTAAGAATACGGAGGGAATGCCACAATTTGTTATGTGTATGATTCATTCTCTCGATGTGAGAATTATGTGAAAGAAGTTTGGTGGACTTTCCCTCAAAATGATAAGAAATCATGAAACCTAGATCACAGATTTATTTTTAGATGGTAGTATCCCCTAATATGCCATTGATATTATAGTAAAAACTTAAGGATTATCCTAACCGCGTATCCAAGCCGCGTATTGGAGCAGGTGATGTCCTTGACACACCTTAGGATACTACTGTGGAAGAAAGAGGAATGCTCTTGGATCACGGAAGATACTCTGGTGGCATATATGGCCTTGTATATTGGCAAAAAATATACCGTCATACACGGGTTGTTAAAGTTGAGATTTGTGGTTGCGCCTTAAAATGTGTAGATGCATACACTTTCCTTTTCTCGTTCTCTCGCATCGTTAGCTAGTATGGCCTATTGGCCTTAGTCCGCAAACATAAAAGATATTTATGCATAATATGGAAATCCCAGGAAAAGAAAGATAAAATGTGAAAAGTTACTTATCTTTTGGGAATGTACTTGCTCACGTTTCATGTTATGTATCCTATATCATACTCTTATCTCCTTTCCTGCCCCATTTGTTTATATTGTGCTTTATCTTTATTTATATTGTACTTGTTGAGTTTTTAGCTCACCCTTACTGCTTTTCTCGTCTCCAAATTAACACAGGCTTATACTCGACCGAGCAAAGTAGAGGATTAGAAATCGGCTAGGCTTGAAGATATTGGAGGATAGTTTGAAATTTTAGTTTTGTAATTTTTGCTCCTTATGGATCCTTTTGTATCATTTTGATGGTCATATATATTGGCGATAGTGATGTTGTATATGTAATCTAGCTGCTACTATATGTGATGGATATAATTACTTCTACAGATTTTTATGGTTTAATTATGTACCTAGTGGCATCTTATCTGAGCCGACGTTATACTCAGAGTTATGATGTCAGTGTCACATGTTGTGATTTGTGATTTTTAGATCCTGTGTTTTGTAGTTTGTGGTTTATATGGCTGTTGTTCCGAGATTTATACATGTTTTGTATTTGTTTGGTGGCTATTTTTCTATGAAATTCTGCAAGTTTTCGGTAGAAAATATGGTCCATCACATTAATGTTAACCAAATTAGTATTAAACTAATTTATCATTTAATTAACTTTTAGATACGAGTTCTACATCGATACCTCGACCGACCATAAATAAATTAATTTAAAATACACATAGGACCCAAACATGCTATGTCCCATGTGGCACCAAAACCGACTCAAAATATGACGTCAGACCTTACGTAAAAAGCGATGCCTATCCAAAAATATAATCAGAATATATAAATTTACAACAATACATCATAAGCCATAATCCGATAACTGTGAAATACTATCCGACAAGTTGAACCCATCATAAGACCATAACAACATAATCCCCTAACCTGCATATCGTTGTAGAAACATTTAACCTGCTGTCCGAACTTGACAACATCAACCAATTTCATCAAACTTACAAGATACAAACCGCCTAAGATTAGCCAATACATTAACCAGTACTGAATACCATGAAACAGTACTCTAAACATTTAAATGCTGCTTGAAGACCAAATACACCACAAGCCAATGACTGAAACCAAAATTAAACTAAATTATAGAATATAAGTACATTAAACTTGAGCGCTTCTAATAAAGCCTTGCTGGCCCGTCAATTCTGGAGGATTATCACTAAGGACCCGAACTTCATTTGGGTCGCATGGTGTTACGATCATCGTATCAAAGACCGCTGCATATAGACCATCAAAGTTCTGAATTCTGCCCCGTGGAGCTGGAAAAAGCTAATGAAGCTCCGTGTTACCCTTCGCACTAAGATTCGGCATCATATTGGTAACGGAGGCGATACCTTCCTTTGGCTTGATCTTTGGCATCCTCTCGGTCCGCTTCATGACAGATTTAACGAGAGAATCAGATATATTACTGGATTGCCATTAGATGCTAAGGTTAAGGAAATCATCAGAAACGGCGACTGGCAATAGCCAAACCCTTTTGATATGGAGGTTGCTATGATTTTGAATAACATGCCTCCATATCTCCCTAATCCAGCTCGCAATGATGTGGTAGCTTGGACTGCCGACCGTAGTGGGGTCTTCTCTTCAAAATCTGCCTATGGGTTTTTCCAAGAACCGAAAGGCGTGGTGGAGTGGTTTAGCCTTGTCTGGAGCCCCATGTCAATCCCGGCTCACACCTTTATTCTCTGGCTGGCTATCCGTCAAAGGCTTAATACTCTCGATAGGATTGACAATTACCTTCACATTCCTGCGTCATGTATACTCTGCCCCAACGGAAGGGAGTGTCATGATCACCTTTTCTTTGATTGCCCTTTTTCCTCGACTGTCTGGCGTCAAATGCGCCATAAGGCGGGGTGTAGCTGGCCTCAACCTAATTAGAAATCAAACATCTTGTGGGCAGCAAAACGATGGAAGGGTAAAAACCTCAAAGCATACTCTTTCCGTCTCACCCTTGCTGCTTCCGTCTATTTTATCTGGAAAGAGAGGAATCATCGTATGTTTAAGGAAACGAGGGCACTTAATGAAACCCAAATGGCTACCCAGATTTCTGCGGTAATCCGGGGGAAGATAGAGGCATCCCATAGTGCCGTTACAGTGCAGGACAGGCAGATTTTGGAAAGATGGAACATTCCTAGTACAAACTTACATTCAGATGATTGGATTTCTGGTTGACAGTTGGATGGATTGCTGGTGTGCTTTCTTTGGTAGCTGGAGTGACTGATGCTGATGTTGGTTACTGTGTTGCTGATGGCTTGGTGGCTAGAGTGCCTTAGTTTGCACTTTCAGGATAGAGTGGCTTTGAGTATGTCTTTCCATGTTGCAGATGCCCGTAGAGACAGATCGGTTTTGATCTGATGGAGCATCCCTGACGGGGTTGGTGGCTTCAGAAAAAAAAAGGGCAACATTGTGGCCGGTGCGATATATGGTCGCCAAAGGCCGGAGTGGAATTGCGTGTTTTGAATTCCGTGTCCCTTATGATCACTAATAGGCCGGATGGCATGGTTTCGCTGAGGCCGGAGTATATTTGTGATGAGGCCGGAGTAAAATTTTGAGGGAGCATGTTTGGCATGTTCCCCGTGTTTGGATCCATCATGTAGGGGAGTCTTTGTTTCCCGTATTGACGAAAAAAAAAATCATTTCGTGTGGTGGCTGGAGTGTTTTTCTTTCTCTCTTCGGACGGAGTGTCTTTTCTCATACTTCCAGAGTCCATTGCCCTTTATCCAGAGTGCCTTCTTTGTCACCTTGGACGGAGTATTTTTTCACTTTGGACGGAGTACATTTGTTCGTGCTTCCGGAGTACATGTGGCCTTTATCCGGAGTGCCTTCTTGTCTCCTTGGACGGTGTGGCTTGGCTGCTAGGTATTGAAAAAAAAATTATATATATACATATATATCGTGTGGTGGCCGGAGTGTTTTCCCTCACTTTGGACGGAGTGCCCTTTCTCGGGCTTCCGGAGTACATTTGACCTTTATCCGAAGTGCATTTGGCCTTTATCCGGAGTGCTTCTGGTCTCCTTGGACGAAGTGGATTGGAGGCATGATCCGGTGTGCCTTCTTTTCCCG
>JAODPA010095065.1:0-22641 GCA_025585075.1 Nepenthes mirabilis | reverse complement strand
AGTCCCAAATTTAGGCCTTATTTTTTTAGTCGCAAAATTTTAATTTAATAATAATAATATTATTACTTGGGTCCCACCAAAATGTTTGGTTGTGAAGGTCATCTAAAGAGGGAAAAGCATGCTGACCTTCCACCAAAGTGAATGATAGGGATGGAACACCCACGCCAGGCCACCGAGTCCCAGTCACCCAAAATTCGGCCCAACGGCAGGCCCTTTTTTTAAATTATGGATAATTATTTAATTTTATCTGATAAAATTTTGTAATTACTATTTTTTAAAGCTTAGAGAGAAGAAGCCGAAGTCCATGTCTCTCCTCTGTTCTCTTCGCTCCTCAGGTTGTTTTGCTCGTTGTCTTCTCTTCCTCTCTCTCGTTTCTGCCGCTGATGATCCCATTTCCATGCCTTTTCCATTATTTTCTCTTCTGTTAGATATCCACATTCTACATTCTCAGAGCTTCTGAGGAGAGGGAAAAAGTTAGAAGGGGGAGAAATCGGAGGGATAGTGATGGGTTCAGCCTCGACTCAGGGTCACAGTTATGATCTCTCATTTAAGATCTTGTTGATAGGAGATTCTGGAGTTGGTAAAAGCAGTCTACTTGTAAGCTTCATATCAAACTCTGTTGAAGATCTCGCTCCAACCATCGGTACTTCTGCTCCGTTGGTCTCTCTATTTCTGCGATCATTAGAGCCTGATTCGTTTGATTCTGTCTTTTCGTTTTTCTTTTCGGCTTGTGAACTGGCATTTAGAAATGGCATTGATGTTGTTTGCTTTGCATTTACCTTCATTTATTACCTGATTGAATCTGATTTGACATACCTGACAGCGAGTTTGTTGAATAATAAACCCAATTTAATTAGGTATATTATTTTAATTGTGTGGATGTATTTTTGTTAAATTAGGATACCTGGGAAGTTTAACGTGGATGGTGAGTTTTTTTGAACTTTAACTTGGATGGTGAGTAACTAGGATATTTAATGTTTTGGGAAGGACAATGTGCAATCGAATATTTCTAAATTTAATGAGTTTGAATATGTATGGAATCATGTACTATGGAAATTATGGAGGAGACAAATTTGAAATAAAAAAAAAATCAGATTTATTTATTTCTTCCTCACGTTGCTTTTGCTGCTATCAAGTCAAATGATGTGTGAGATCTATCATGTTTGAAGTCCACAAAGTTGAATCAGAGACTCAAAACATTTAAGCCACTGTAAAGACTTAAGCCCATACACTACGCACATCTCTCTAGCCTGAACGTTGCCATGAACGACTTCTTCCAACTAAAAGTTCCATTTATTGAAAAAGATTACCATAGAGCATTTAAATAGAGGAAACATCGGGATCTCGAAATTTATGGGATGTAGTTGAGAATGGGTATGAGTAACCCAACTCTTAAATGCAAGAGGAGAGTTTATTGGAGATCCAAAGAAACACCTTGAAGGAGATAAGACAAAGATAAGCAGGCATTGTATTTTATCAACTGAGGTGTAGCTGAATCAAGCTTTGAGAAGATTTCTGCTGCAACTCTCTCTAAACAAGCCTAGGAGATTTTAAAAAGTTCACATAGAGATTCGATAAGATAGTGAGAGTGCGCTTACAAATTCTACCGGGCAAAATTATGACATTGAACATGAATGATAATGAATCCATTGCTGATTATTTCACAAGAAAAATGATTATTGTTAACCAAATTCAAAGAAATGGTGAGAACCTTAAGAATATAAATGTGGTGGAGAAAATATTACGGTCACTAAGTTCCAAATTGAACATGTTGTCGCTATCGAGGAGTCAAAGGATGTTACCTATTTGACAATTGATGACTTGAAGGTTACACTTAAATTTCATGAGCAAAGGATTAACAAGAAGTCATTAACTTCTCTTCAGCGCACTCTCCAATCCAAGCTTTCTTTTAGAGAAGGCAAAGAACAAGGGGAACATCTCAAAAGAGGCCAAGGTAGAAAAAATGGTGGAAGAGGTAGAGATGGAAGATTTTTTAGTGGAAGTAGATGCAGTGAAAATTCATTTGTACCTAAGAAGACGTAGAGGAAGAGCAAGATGAAGAGGAAGAGATGCCGCAATTTTGATTGACTATGGCATAGCAAGAGAGATGTGAAGTGTTTGTCAAAACTTTGGGCATTACAACTATGAATGTAGATTAAAGGTGAACGATGAAAGCAACTAATATACGATCTTGTGGAGGACAATGAATCTGGGCATACATCCTAGATTTGGTGCAAGCAATCACAGTGTGGCAAGAGGGAAATGTTCGTTGAACTTGAGAAAGTCACTTAAGGACAAGTTATCCTTGGCGTTTCCTCCAAAAATCCAGTGAAAGGAAAAGACAAGATTCTTATCAAACTCAAAAAAAGTAATTATGATTTTATTTTCGATGTTTATTATGTTGCAGATAAGATAAACGATATGTTGAGTTTAGGGCAACTTTTGGTAAAGGGGTAAAACATTAGCATAAAAAATCTTGATCTTACCATCAAAGATACTTCTAACAAATTGACTGCAATTGTGAACATATCAAGCAACAGGATCTCCTCTTTGGGTATTAAACATGATGCTATGAAGTGCCTGAATGCAATTTTGAAAGATGAGACTTGGTTGTGGCACTTGAGATTCAGCCACCTTAATTTTGGTGGGTTAAAAGCAAGGATATTGTGAGAGGTTTGTCTCAAATTGACCATCCAAATTAGACTTGTGAATGATGTGTCCTTAGAAAGCACCGTAGATCCAACTAATCCAAAGAAGTGAAGTGCAAAGCATTGAAAACCTTAGAATGTTTGTGTTCATTAAATTCAATCTCAAATGGTCAGAATAGGTGTTTTCTTAACTTTTTTGATGACTACAGTCGAAAGACTTGGGTTTATTTCCTAAAAAAGAAATCTTAAGTTTTTTTTTTTTGTTTTCAAGGAGTTAAAAAGTTCTGCAGAAAAGCAAAGTGGGCACTTCATCAAGATTTTGCAATCTTACGGTTACAAGGATGCATATACTTTATGGGGTGGGTTTGATTAGTGGGTATATAAAATTATAGGATCGATCACTTCTTGATGCATCATAACACATTCTCTGTTATATGAAAGGAACTCTCCATGAAGATTTGCTTTATTCAATTATAAATGAGTATGCTCTAATTGACTATGCCAATATTGATTGGGGTAGAAATTTGTATGAATGGAAACACACAATTGGATTTGCTTTCTTCATGGAAATTCAGCATTTACTTTGTCGACTTGTGAAGCCGAGTATGTGGTGGCTAATTCTACCATTTCTCATGTAATTTGGCTTAGAAATTTGCTGAATTTTGGGATTTTCACAAGCAAGTCACATAAATATTTATGTTGTTAATAAGTTTGCAATTGCTTTCGCAACGAATCCAGTGTTCCATGAAATGAGTAAGCATTTTGACATACTTTACTATTTTATTTTGGAAGGAAGTGAAGTTGATTTATTGCAAATCCAATGAAGTTGCTAACATTTTTGCAAAACCTTTGAAGCTTGAGGTGTTCAAAGAGATTGAAGACTCTAGATTAATTGTGTTTAAGGGAGATGTTGAATAATAAACCCAATTTAATTAGATATAATGTTTTAATTGTGTGAATGTATTTCAATAAATTAGGATGAGTACCTAGGAAGTTTAATGTAGATGTTGAGTCCCTAGGAAGTTTAATGTGGATGGTGAGTACCTAGGATGTTTAATGTTTTGGGAAGGACAATATGCAAGTGAATATGTCTAAGTAGAATGAGCTTTGAATTAGTACTTGTATGTAGCCATGTACCATGGAAATTATAGAGAAGACACTTGAAATGAAAATTAGATTTATTTGTGTCTTCCCTACGTTGCTTCTGCTACTCTCAAATCATGGATGAAAATATCGGTATCAATATCGAACTATACATATTGATATTAGATAAATCGAAAAAAAATTTCAAAAATCGCAAGTGGTCTGTGCTGTATCGGCCAATATGTTATAATATATTACTAACATTATAATATATTGCGATATTATTGTGGTATCAGAAAATATTGGTACTGGTGAACTTGATAGTGATACATATCAATATTGGGGAGCCCGATATCGAAATATATTGGTTGATATTTACATCAGTGTCTCAGATAAATGATGTGTGAGATCTACCTTGTTTGAAGTCTAGAGTATAAGCAAGTAATTCATTGGATTTGAGGAAATTATGGATTGATAAATCGGAGTGAAATCTACTATTATGTGCCAGTGAAAAACAAGTTACTTGATTATTCATTATGGATATATTTATCCTGCAGTTTTTGATTTCTACATGCTGATGAATAATGTTCCTTAATTATCACCATGGATTCTATTTTGTGGAATGGATTTGGAGACTAGTGTTGGTAGGCATTGTGTTTTGGATTTTTATCGTATAAGATCGTCGAAGGTGTGCTAAAAAACACGGCATTCTCCCTGGGCTAAGATGTTAATATCCGACGTATGTTGGGCACCGACACTCTCCCGACATGCCAACAAATGTGTATTTTTTTTTCTTAATTTTGACACTAGGGGGCATATTTTGGACACTCTTGGGACAAGTTTTGAACATATTTTTATTTAAAATTTTTGCTTATATTTTGCATCTTTTAAAAATTACAAAGTGTAAAATATTAATATTAAAATGTAGATATTGATAATATTGAAAATTTACTATATTAAGTTTTGTAGTAGTTTGTTAAGTTACATCGTTGTGATTATTCTACTATAATAGCTTGTTGAAAATATTATAATATAACTTATTTGTATTGATTTAGTTGTGAACTTTCATGTGCTTTTTGGGTAAAGAAATCAGAAATATACATATTGCTAATTTGGTATAAAATAAAATTGATGGGTATACCAGTAATAGGCCGACCCAAGAAGGAAGAACAACCCAGAACCACAACGGCCCATTTGCGCTTGGACGGTCAATGCCAACTGTTGACCGGTCGAAAAGCCAATGAGCCAGGAGAAACCCAAGAACAGGACGGCCCAATTGGGCCCAAGATAGTCAACGCTTCCGTTGACCAGAAGTATGACCAGTTGACCGTCTGAGGGTCAGGCCTCAAGTGGGCCAAATCCAGTTTGGCCCACGCGATCGTCCTCAACCAACAACAGTTTTTTTCCCTAATTTCGTGCTCTTCACAGAAGGCAATCTGTATTATAATAGTCATCAGCAGATTTAATGCGCAGCCAAGAAGGAAGCCGGCAGAATCCTTTCCCTGTTTGCTGGAAACCCTAACGATTGCAAAACATAGAAGGAAAGCAATCAATCCAGCGACCGTTATTGTTATAAAAGCTCCATGCCAGAAAAGGCAGCAATCCCAACAGAGTGTAGGAATCAAGCCCTTCTGCACAAGAAAGGCAGCCTAGAGCAGCGCATATAAAAGGCCATGGAGTTTACGCTTGAAGACATGCTTAAACTCGTTGAGAAAACGCTCTCATTCGCCTACAAAAAGCCCTCTGCTGCAAAGCTTATACGCTTTTAGAAGACGAACACACACTCTCTCTGCTATTACGTTCCTAGCGAACATAGTGCTTAGAGCTAATGCTCCTCACGAGCCACCAAAGTCTCTCTCAACGAGAGCACTCTTCCATCATAAACACTCATTGCATTCTCCTTACATCATTTGTTCGCACCTTCTTAATTCAAAGGCTGCTTGCTGACTTAAGTGTTGGAGTGTTTTTGATGGGACAGCTTCTCGCCGACACCCGACCTCTTATTCATAGTTGTGGTGTGTAGGATCCAAACTCAGTGGACGGAGCCGGACTCAAACGATCAACTTGACCCAAATCTGTTCGAAACTTGAATTTAGAACGCATCGTTGGTGCCATCTGTGGGAACGACTAAAAAGTCTTTCCACCTCACAACAGCAAAACAAACACGGTCAATACTTGTGTTCCAGGTGGTATGTTGACTGAAGATATCACCTCCTATGGTGACGACCCCTCATCGGGTAGCCATGCCAATAGGTGACTGACGCCAAATATATGGCCGCCAGGCGCTTAGTAGAGCACCCTCTTCCCGACCATTTGCGCTCATTTGAAGACGTAATACTGAGGACTCCGTCCTCTAACTCCAGGATGGATGAAAAAGATCAACATCCCGACTACGAGCTATTGCATCAGCCGGAGGCAAAGTCACCTATGGCAATGACCCCTAATCGAATAGCCATGCGGACGGACGATCGATCTCGAGCGCGTAAGTGCTTGCTGTCCAGCCGGGTGCTTTGGACCTATTGTCCCTAGACCGTCTGCACCCGTCAGAAGATGTAACACCGGGAGCTTCGCCAATCAGCTTTTAAGCAATCCGAGAAAGTCAGCATCCTCAGAGGATCAATTGGTCCGACGACCTCAGGACTAAGATGGCCCCCAGTACTTATCTCATCAACCCGATGACCTCGATATTCGGGAGGATCCAAGCGACGGGGTCCACTCTAGAAAAAATGATCGTTCCGGTCCCAGGGAGCCAGGCCAAAGCCCAAAGCCCAAAGCGGCAACGCATTGTCACTCCCAAGACTGCCAACAACCTCCGTGAAGCCAGAGAGGTCCCAAGTAGAAACAACGGACAAACCACTGCCCGGTCCTACACTCGCGAGCTGCCTCACTGAAGCGAAGAGCATAGCCCGCGAACACAGCAGGGCCAGTCCAAAGATGCCATGCTGGGGCTTCCCCTCCAACCTTCGGACCTCACATGACTAAACGAAGACGTTGCATTGGGGGCTCTGCCCTTCGACTCCTAAACCAACAAAGCGGACGAATATCCGCAGAAGATTTGGTAGCCTGACAACCTTGAAGCCTAAGCGGTCACGAGTGACATGGCCTAGTAGCGACCAGAAGGCAAGCCAAGCTATGAAGTGCAGGTGAAGGCCCAAAGCGGCGTGATCCATGCTACTCCAAATGTTGCCAGGAGGCGTTGACCTGGAACCCTATAGGCTCGGTGAGGCAAACCCTTCATTTCAGAGAGTAGAGGCCACATATGGGAGATGCCAACTCGAGCGGCTGTTCCTTTGTTCATGGGCCATCCTCGGCCTCGATGATTCTCCTAAGTAAGGTGCACCAGTCAGCAGGCCGATCCCGCTACAACGCCTCTCGTCGACCCATTGCATAGCAATAGACCTTGCAAAAGTTATGGCAACACTTGCAATGGGGGCTCGACATGCTCGACCCACCACCCATTGCATCACAAAAAACATCATCCAACCAAGTGTTGCACCAATCCAGGTCATCGAGGCAGTATCAACCGATAATGGGACCCGAACCACTGGCCACTAGGCTACCTAGCGGCGGTAGCAGCGCGCTACCAACCAATTCACGGCAAAGGACCAAATCCCACGGAGCATAGGGGCAATAGGCTCGGGCGCCTGCCAAAGCACCTCGACGACCCTCTGAAGTGGTGCACACCAGCCGTACACTTGATACGGTGAGCCGATTACAAAATCATCACTTACATGTCGACGACGATTCCATACCGAATCCAGGTAGGTCTTGCATATGCCATACCGCTTGCTTGAATCATGTTTCCGTTAATAGGATAGTAATATTGTCTGCTCATATGAGTGATTACATAACACTGTATAAAATCATGTGACTTAGACTGTCCCTAAATTAGGCGGTTTTTCACCCACTCGCAATTAAACTCTGATCATTCAGGCGGTCTATGAGCGGTCGAATTAAACCCTGGTCATCTAGGCGGCCGTGAGCGGTCGAATTAAACCCTGGTCATTCAGGCAGCCATGAGCGGTTGAATTAAACCCTGGTCATTCAGGTGGCCCATAAGTGGTCGAATTAAATCTTAGTCATCCAAGCGGCCCATAAGCGGTCGAATCAAATCTCGGTCCCGTCACCGAGAGGCCTATGTGCGGTCGAATTGAAAACCTTAGGGGGCTTTTCATCATGCGTGCAGCGACTTCCTCCCGAAGGAGAGAGCACCATCAGTCAACGATGGTTGGCGAACTAGGACTAGACGTATAAAAGTTACGACATCCTCAAATAGGACCGAACATTGACAGTACATGCGGGTGACGGCCTAGGCTAGCAAAAGCCTGGTAGCGATAGCTTCAAAGCTTAGCCGGCAACCTTTTCTTCTTAGCGCCATGACGTCCTCTTGGCAGGGGCAAGCGCGACCAACCAGACGCGTTCGTCAAGGTCAGAAGGCTTAGACGACAACCACATCTCCTTAGGGCCATGACTTCCCTTCACGGGAACGATCGAAATCCAGCACAAGTCATCCCCAATAACCCTAACACTCCACTAGAAAGCAAAACGGCATCCTCAAAGATGGAGTCACTGAGATCGGGATCCCAGGCTTGACTGTGGTCACGGTATTGACCCATTTGCTCGACTCGAGAGCCAAAGGATTCCCAGTTCTAGCAACTGAGCTTTCTGGGGCCTCTTCACTCCCAGTCCCATTGGCTAGCTCGCCAGCAGCAATGCATGACGAGATGAACCCTTCCAGGGAACACAAGGTGCATCTATCGTCATAGCTCGAACGATTAGTTGTCTTAAGGCAAGTCGTATACCGACCTCTCGAAGTGCGTCCCTACAGCAAGGAGACCTGATCTTGAGCCTGAGATCTTCCCTCTGCGTGCTCCTAGATCTTGCCTGAGACTCGGGCAGCTCGCGGTTAGGATAACCAGTCAACAAAGATTTTTGGCTCCGCACTGATTTGGTCAACGGATCCGATCAACTAGCTTTTCCAACTCTGCTCACCGGATTCAAGCACATTAGTTAACAAAAGCGGTCAACCATATTTCCGGCTCTGTTGCGCTCTCCGGATTAAGCGATGCAGTCAACCAAACTGGTCAACCATCAACCCAGTTCCATCCTCTTTCCAGAGTCAAGATTTTTGGTCAATGAATCCAGGTTAGACTTGAGGGGACAACATGACCAGTCTCATCCCATCATGAACATATCAGAGGCTAAATATTCAGTCCATCGGTATAGGGGGCTAGTGATGGGTCCAATAACCATGGGCCCAAGAGGCCAGGCCTCATAGTAGGCCCACAATCCAACATAGTTTTTTTAAAATGAAAAGTCCCACATTACTTCAGGAGGAATAGTACATCTGTAAATCCCACTATAAAAGCAAGCACCCTCAAACTTTGAAGGAAAAGCTCGAAGAAGCTCAAAAAGCTCCATGAGGCTCCACATGACTCGGAGAAGGGCGTTGCCGTTACTAGCCAATCTCCAACGATAGCGTGATGGTGGCCAGGAGGCTACCAGTCCTCTTCCCGCCATGAGACCTTTAGCCCTCCTTCCGTCTGGAGACCAGCAGCCATCTACCGCCAGGAGGCTTTCAGCCCTTCACTGGTCCGAAGGCCAACAGCCTTCCACCGCCAGGGGGATCTCAGCCCTCATTCCTTCTGGAGGTCCTTAGCCCTTCGTCCCAGGAGCCCTCCGTCCTAGGGCCACGAGCCCTCCGTCCCGGAGATAGGAGCCAGGAGCCCTCCGTCCCGGAGATAGGAACCCTTCGGCCTAGGAGCACTCCGTCCCGAAGACAGGAGCACTTCGTCCCAGGAGCTCTCTATCCTGGGGTCATGAAACCTCTGTCGCGGAGACAGGAGCCCTCCATCCCAGGAGTCTTTCGTCTCGGAGATAGGAGCCCTCCATCTCGGATCTAAGAGCCCTTCGACCTAGGAGCATTCCGGCCCAGGAGCCCTCTATCTTGGGGCCACGAGACCTCCATTCCGGATACAGGAGCCCTCCATCCTAGGAGCCATCCGTCCCGAAGACAGGAGCCCTCCATCTTAGGAGCCATCCGAGACGGAGTGCATCGCCCTCTGTCCCAAAGCTAGGAGCACTCCGTCTCGGAGCTTGGTGCCTTCCATCCCAAGAGCTCTCCGTCTCAGGAGCCAGGAGCACTCCGTCCTCGAAACAGAAGCTTGTTGTCCAAGAATCAACCCTCCGTTTAGGTAATCAGGATATTGACCCACCAGTGCAGCTTAGTCCTCCTCTAAATTGCCCATTTGTCGGGCGCACTTCTAAACCGCTCATCTGTGGGCACACCTCAAAGCCGCCCTTCTGCGGGGCGCATCCAAATGCTCCACCTCTATATGCACATATGCATTTATTGCATCCTCCTAGCATCTTTCTATTCTCTGAGTTAGATTTCTAACTTTTGCATTAGAGGATATACGGTGGGAGCAATTTTCCCCTTCCTTTGACCCCTTTTTTGTAATTTGTGGTGTGCAGGTTCTAGGTTAATAGCGACGGAGATCAGACCCGCTCCAGTTCGACTCGAAATTGAAGAATGGAAGGCTCCCTAATCTGTACCATAGCCTGAGAACCAGGGACGCATCATTAATGCCGTCTATGGGAGATAGTGTGGTCAGTCAACGACGACCGACAGGAGTAAAAGCACTCTGTCCAAAAGAAGGCCGCCCAAGTTCATACTTGGGTAGCGTCATCAAGCTTCTACTCACGAGTGTAGAACAGGCTTGATCCGACATCGGGATTCACCTTGATGTCTTCTCTGGGACTTAAGTCCATCAGAGAGCGCTACAAATATCTCAAGGTAGGCAGACAGCCAACTTGCAACGCACCAAGTCGGTCGGACAACGCAACCACAAGTAAATGAAAAAACGACAACAAAAGCCAAGACTCATAACATTAGTAAAATGACCATTTTATTGACTATGTGCATCTACAATTACAACAAATTTAAAAAGCAAAAGGTACAAAATCTACAGAGGTGCAGAGCTCCCAGAAGGAGGAGGCAACCCCTGACCACTTCGAGACTGCCCCATGAGGCTCTCGCGGCGTTGGGCAGAATGGTTTGATGGGTCAAGATACTCTACTGGAAAGCTAGGGTCAACCAACTGCACAATGCGTCGGCAAAGGTTGACACCTTCCCATAACCGTGCCACTAGCATATCGAAGACCTTGTGAGGACGTATACTAGTGGTCAACAAGTTCTCCAGCAATGTCATCTGTCCTGCGAGTTGGTCGATGCGCCTCATCACCTGGTCATTCTCTTCTCTCAGCCGGATGTTTTCCTCTGTCAGTTTGGCATTTTCATCTTCAAGACTTGACAGCACGGCTTCTCTTATTAGGACGTTATCCTCTTTCAGTCTGGCATTCTCCGCCTCCAGACTGGACAGCACAGATTGGAGAGTAGCCGTGTTCTCTTGATGCTCCGCTCTCAACAACTCTATCTCCTCCTCAAGCCAGGCGATCTTCTTATCCCAATTCGAAATCACTAGGTCCCGTTAGTGCAGTCCCTTCGTGACTGCACCCGCAATTTTCTCCGCCTACGGGAATGCTACATGTAGCAACGGAGAGAAAACGGGAGAAGGAAAATTGCGAAGGTTTACCTGCCAGACTCTGCGCACCAGCCTTACGGGCCTGCTTTGAGACCTTGACCCAGGTGGTGGAGGACTAGAAACGGTGATCTCTTGAGCAGGCCTTGCGGTAGCCTCCGCTGTAGACTCCTTCGGCAACTCTACTGTAAGGACCATTGCCTCAATAGGCTCTCTGATGGAAGACTCCTCCAACGTCTCTGTAGCAAAGCCCACCGCCTCAGTTGGCTCTCCGGCGGTAGGCTCCTCCATTAGCTTAGCGCTGACGCCACCTGCCAATTGAGACTCTCCAGCAGTTGGCACCTCAGGTGCCTCCAGAGGCTCACGAGTAGTAGGCTCCTCAGATAATCCCGCAACCTGCACAACAGGAAACTCTGCAGGCGCCTCCAGGAACTCTTCGACAGGTGTCTCCTCAAGCAACTCAATGGCCTGCTCAACTAAGGGCTTCGCGGGTAACTCCGATGGCACCACCAGTTGCTCCGGTCATGGCAGGGCAAGAATGGTGCTGCTCACAGGGAAACCTAGTTTGGCCCTAAATGCCTCAACGGCAGCCTCAACTCTGCCCACGCTAGAGCTATCCCCGACTCCAGGTAGCTAGCCAACCAAAACACACTCTGGCTTTGTGGAAGAAGGAGAAGACATCACCGTTGCCGCTTTCTTTTGCTTTGGACTCGTGTGAGTTTCCTTGATGGGAGGTGTGCTGATAGGCTCGATAATGATGGCACCGGCCTTCCTCTTATGGGAAGGCACCCTCACCTTCTGGACTGGAAAAGGCGGTCCCCACCGAGCCTTCTTGGCTTCCACACGAGAAACCAAGTGTTTTCTTCGGAACTCTGAGAGGTGTTCTTCCACCAGCTCCAAAAGCGGCTCCATTACAACAATCTCCTTACCGGTGGATGTCCCAGTATAAATATCGGGTACCCTACCCCAATCTTTGGCCAAGGGCTAAGTCGTATCAACATGAATATAAAAGAACCAATTCTTTCAGTTCTTCAGAAAATCATATATAGTGTTGCTGATCTGGAGCCTTCGTGGGGATAGGGACACCCACTCTCCGCCCTGGACAAACTAAAACATTACTCTGACCGCCTCTATCGTCAAGAGCTTTGCATGTTGGCAGAAGAAGATGCAAAGAGTACACAAGTAACGCACAACATTGGCATGGAATCATATTATGGGAATCTAAAGGGCGGTCAGAATATCTAGCAGCTCGTTAGGAACTAGGAGGCGTAACCCACTCCTCAAGTGGGCCTCATATTTGGTGATATAGCCCTCAAGAGGGGAGCACGCTCTGTCCTCCTTGCCGGGCATCCTAAAGATAACCTTCTTAGGAATATTGTATTGAACGTACAACTCCTTCACTTCACTGACTGTGATCGTCGAAGCAATTTGGGTAACAGAAGGTGCCATGAAAACGAAAGAGAAAGAAGAGACCAGACACTTAGAAATTTTCGAGAAGGAAAGTTGAAGGAAAGTGTGGGAAACTTAAAAAGTAACAGACGGACCATTTAAAGGAATGTGAACGCTAGAGAAGAGGAATCGTCTCGTAAACGTGTGCCTATCATTGCTGACACGTGTTGCTCTCTGAAAAGGAGCAATCAAATCAGATCCTCTGGCGCATTACTTACCGAGATTGTGAATTCACCGCATGCAGACACGTGGCCAACTTTTCAACGGACAGTCCGACGGTATGATGGCACGTCGTTTCAACTCCCACCAGCTCTCCGGATTCAGACCAAGACAATCAACGATTCCGGTCAACACTGCCTTCAGAAGTTCTCCGGATCTTAGCCTAAACGATCAACGAATCCGGTCAACACTTTCTTCAGAAGTTCTCCGGATTCAGACCCAGACGGTCAATGAATCCGGTCAACTTTTCTTTTAGAAGTTCTCCGGATCTTGGCCTAGACGGTCAACAAATCCAATCAACGAACTTTTAAGCCGGTTCTCCCGATCTTGACTTTACGATCAGCAACTGCAAGCAATGCGATCAACAGACCAAGAATCATCGCCATTTTCCTCACCAGGCCACCTCAGGCAGGTAACCCTGCCGCTCGCGACCTATTTCGAACATATTGGAGGCCAGAGTCCCAGACCACCAGTATGAGGGGCTTGTGATGGGTACACCAATAATGGGCTTGCCGAAAAAGGAGGAACAGCCCAAAACCACAACGGCTCATTTGCGCCTGGATGGTCAACGCTAGTCGTTGACCGGTCGAAAGGCCAATGAGCCAGGAGAAGCCCCAAAACAGGACGGCTCACTTGGGCCCAAGACGGTTAACGCTTCCGTTGACCGGAATCATGCAAGACGGTCAACGTTTTCATTGATCAGAAGTATGACCAGTTGACCATCTAAGGGCCATGCCTCAAGTCGGCCAGGCCAAATTTGGCCCACGCGATCGTCCTTGACCAGCAATGGTCTTCTCCCCTAATTTCTCGCTTTACACAGAAGGCAATATCTATTGTAACGGTCATCAGTAGATTCAATACGCATCCCAAAAGGAAGGCGACAGAATCCTTCCCTGTCTGTTGGAAACCCTAACGGTTGTAAAACACAGAATGAAATCAATCAATCTAACGACTGTTACTGTCATAAAAGCTCCACGCCAGAAAAGGCAGCGATCTCAACAAAGCTCGGAAATCAAGCCCTTCTCCATAAGGAAGACAGCCCAGAGCAGCGTCTATAAAAGACCATGGAGTTTACTCTTGAAGACATGCTTAAACTCGCTGAGAAAACGCTCTCATTTGCTCACAAAAAGCCCTCTACTACAAAGCTCACACTCTTTCAGAAGACGAACGCTCTCTCTCTCTCTCTCTCCCAGTACATTCCCAGCGAATACAGTGCTTAGAGCTAACGTTTCTCACGAGCCACTAAAGCTTCTCTCAACGAGAGCACTTTTCTATTACAAACACTCTTTGTATTCTCCTTACATTCTTTATTTTCACCTTCTTAATTCAAAAACTGTTTGCTGATTTGAGCGTCAGAGTATTTTCTGTGGGACAACCTCCCGCCGATACCTGACCTCTTGTTCATACTTGTGGTGTGCAGGATCCAGACTTAGTGGACGGAGCCGGACTTAGACGATCGACTTGATCCGAATCTGTTCGAAACTTGGATTTAGGATGCATCAAGAATTATTCATCAATTAGAAAAATAACATATTATGATTTTACTTAATGTATTCCTAATATGTTGTATCCTCATTTCTAAAAGAATAGCATGTGTCGATGTGTTAGTGACGTGTGTCATGTGTAGTGTTTTGTGTCCTATGTATGTGTCCATACCTCATAGTGTGGGAGTGCATATGGCTCGATTCCTGAGGGGTTGCTCTGCACTCATATGCTTTCATTTTGAATGATTTTCACATATCTGTTGTTTGTAGGTGTGGATTTTAAGATTAACTTGCTCACAGTTAACGGGAAGAGGTTAAAGCTTACAATTTGGGACACAGGTAACAAACTGTAGCTATACTATGCTCTCAATTATTTCATATCCTGACAATTTGGCTGTCAATGAATCCTCATAAAAATGTATAATGCCATGCTACTTTTGTTTTTTTTTGCCTTTTTCTGGTGGGCAACGGTGGGGGTAGATGGTAAGTTTTTACATAATTATAAAGTTACTCTGCTATAATATGGAAGTTATGGGTTTAAACGATTGAAATAATCTCTTTCCGATTCTGGTGTAAGACTGTGGACATTTGATTTTCCCTACACAAGTAGGGACTCTCATAAAATTCCACCAATGTATCATGCCATGCTCTTTTTTTATTTTTTTGCTTTTTTTCTAGCTGGCAATGGTGGGAGGTAGTGGGTAAGTTTTTACATAATAATAAGGTTACTCTGTTATAATATAAAAGTCACAAGTTTAAATTATGAAAACAATCTCTCCGTAATGCTGGTGAAAGGCTCTGCAAATTTGATTTTCCCTAAACCACACAACATGGGAATTAATGAAAATTCACCAATGTATCATGGTGTGCTCTTTTTTTTTTTTTGCTTTCTTTCTGTTAGGCAATGGTGGGGGTAGAGGGTAAGTTTTTTCATAATAGTAATATTACTCTACTATAATATGAAAACCATAAATTTAAACTGTAGAATCAACCTCTCTATAATAGGTGTGTGGCTGTGCACATTTGATTCTTTCTAAATCCCACAATGTAGGGACTCTCATAAAAATCCACCAAGGTATCATGCCATGCTTTTTTTTTTTTTTTTGCTTTTTTTTTTTATGACGGGCAATGATGGGTTAGAGGGTAAATTTTTGGATAATAGTAAAATTACTCTACTATAATATGAAATTAATGAGTTTAAATAATGAAAACAACCTCTTTGTAATATAGGTGTAAGGCTATGCACATTTGAATATCCCTAAACGCCACAATGTGGGGACTCGTGAAAATCCACCAATGTATTATGCCCTGATCTTTTTTATCTTTTTCCTGGAAGCCAATGGTGGGGGTAGAGGGTAGCTTTTGCGTAATAGTAAGATTACTATATGTGAAGGTCACAAGTTCCAACTATGGAAACACCTCTCTGTAATGCGGGTGTAAGGTTGTGTGCGTTTGACTCTTCCTGAACCACACACTATGGGGACTCTCATAAAAACCCACAAGTGTATCATGCTATGCTTCTTTTTTTCCCTATAGTGGGCAATAATATGATGACTTTGTTGTGATATAAAAGACATGGATTCAAATTATAGAAACAACTTCTATGTAATACGCATGTAAAACCGTATACACTTGACTCTCCCTAAATCTCACAATATGAGAACTCTCATGAAAATCCACCAATTTATCATGCCATAGTCTTTTTTATTTTTTGCTTTTTTCTTTGGTGGGCAATGGTGGGGATAAAGGGTAAGCTTTTGCATAATAGTAAGACTACTCTGCTATAATATGAAAATTGCAAGTTCAAATTATGAAAACAACCTCTTTGTAATGCGGGTGTAAGGCTGTGCTCACTTGACTCTCTATAAACCCCACAACATGGGGACTAATGTTGAAAATTCACAAATGTATCATGCCTTTTTTTTTTTTTTTTCTGGTGGGCAATGTTGGGGTAGAGGATAAGTTTTTGCATAATAATAAGGTTAATATGAAAGTCGTGTTCAAATGGTGCAAGCTCCCATCGTGCCTATATTTTATACATGATAGATAGAACTCATATAGATCTGTGGTTTAAAAAAGGGCAGCCTAGATCACGGTATTCCCATATCATGGGCCCCTAGAAGGGTTAGATATAAGTAGTCTTACCCCCTACATCATGGAGATGCTCTTTCTATGTTCTAAACCTGTGACTTTTAGATAATAATTTAACAATCTTAGTACCACATTAAAGATCAGTTTCTATTTTTTTGCATATTGGTCCTTTACCTTATAGATTTTTATATATTTCTTAGTTTTATTGCATTTTATACTGCTGCAGAAATGTTTCTGTTGGGATCAAAACTCTGTTGTTACTTTTTGTTCCGCAATAAATCATTTTGTAGTTCATAAGTTTTGAGTAGCTCTGTTGATGTATGATAGGAATTGTTGCTTTTGTATGGCTTTGTTTGGAGTTCTGTTCCAGCCACGAATGAAAATATCAATATTGATATTTGTAACAGGCATATCAATATCGAGCATACTGAATAATATGTATTGGTATCGGATATATTAAAAGAAAAAATTCTAAGAATCATAAGCTAACAAAGCGTATCACATGTCAAATATCGTGTATATTGGTCAATTGTTTGAATATTAGGTGATATATCGCGATTATAACTGATACGACAACATATTGCGATATTATCGTGGTCTCAAAAAATGTCATTTTTGGGGCAACTTATCAATATATATCGGTTGATATTTATATCTATGGTTTTGGCTTACTTGCCTAATATACTTCAAATCCAATTTGATGAATAATGGCAATTCATGACTCGTCTGTTACAGCTGGACAGGAGAGGTTCAGAACATTAACAAGTTCCTATTACAGAGGTGCCCAAGGGATCATTCTTGGTATGTTTACTGATTGATAGAGCTTTCATCTTCCAAATCCTATGATCAAGCATTTTCTTGTTTGACCACTGAAGTAAATATTGGTCGATATATATCGGTATCGAACCCCTTGATATCGATATTTTGCGTTACTGTGACGATATTATAATATATCGGCTGATATGACTTTATCAACTTATAATTTTTAGAATTTTTTTTATTTGTTATATTTGATATTAATATATATTGTCTGATATTTCTGATACTGATGTCGATATTTTTATCCATGGCTTCCTCTTGAGGACCTTTCAACCATGTAGATTAATAGGTAGCTAAATTGCTCTAGGTATTTACCTTAAAGAGTATTTACAAAAGAAGGTTTGTTGTCACGAAATTTGGCTTGTCCGTCATGCGATTTGTTGCAAGTCTTATGTTACAAGTCTTTCATATAAACCAAGATGCAATTCAAGTTAGAGAGATAAAATGCTATACGGGCTGCTTTTATTTTCTTTCAAATGTTCGTTCTTCAAGAATCTTGCTCATGCACTAGTTTTAATGCCTTTATGCGCATCGGTAATTAGGAGTTCAACCTATCCGTTTCAATTGCTTAGGGTTGCTGCGTTTTTCTTCCATTTGGGTATATTTTTCTTTGAATTTTCCTGCCATTTCTCAGGTTTCTAGTAATACTATTAATCATTGATAAAAATATATGTATTATTATCAGATATTTTGGACAATACATATCGGTTTCGGATATCGGAAGAAAAAACTTTTAAAAATTATAAGCTCATGAGGTCATATTGTGTGATGATATATCGCAATATATCTTTTATACGATAATATATTACGGTATTGTCTCGGCATCGGAAAATATCGGTATTGAGGTGTCAGATATTGACCGATATTTACATTAGTCTCATATAGATATATATTTGTATTGACTTTGTTTATTTGAATGTTAGTTTACGATGTCACACAAAGAGAAACTTTCATCAACTTGTCTGACGTTTGGGCTAAAGAAGTCGACCTTTACTCCACAAATCATGACTGCGTGAAGATGCTTGTTGGAAATAAATTTGATAGAGTGAGTACTTTTTCCTTATTCATGCATGCAACTTGATCATCCCAGTTTGTGCAAATTGCATATTACAATTCGTTGTTTATCCATTATAGATGTAAATATTCCTGATATGTATCAATATTAGATCCCAAATACTGATATTTTCTAATGCAACATATATGTTGTAATATATTTTCATATTGGCGATATATCAGCCGATATGATTGATTTGGCTCTGTTAGTATATGACTTTTAGAATTTTTTATTTTAATACATCTAATATTAATACATATTATCCGATATATTTCATACTAATACAACTGAAAAATATACTATTGTATTTTGCTGTTACACACAACAAAACAATCGTCCCCCAACGCATCACTCCAGAGGAGACCTCAAATATAGAAAGAGAGAAAATAAACTCCAATCTTCAAATTATAATTCAACTCTTTAAACATTTCCAAGCACTCATGAATAAAAATATCGCTATTAGTCGCGTTTAGATTGATATTAAACATAAAGGATAATACGTATCAGTATCAAATATATCAGAAGAAAAAAATTTAAAAAATCATAAGCTGATAAAGTCGTATCGACTGATACAATACCATATCACGATATTGTCATAATATTAAAAAATATTGATATAAGGAAACTTGATATTGATATATATTAGCTAATATTTTCATCTATCAAGCCAACAACAATATCACTATATTCATTTAAAACTGAATTTTGTGTTTCATTGCAGGATTCTGAAAGGGCTGTGAGTAGAGAAGAGGGAATTGCCCTTGCAAAAGAGCTGGGGAGTCTGTTTATAGAATGTAGCGCCAGAACTCGAGAAAATGTGCAACAGTGCTTTGAGGAGCTTGCGTTGAAGGTCGGCTTTCCTGATTTCTGTCTTCCATATATTAATAAACTGAGACAATGTCTAGCAATTTATTGAAATAATTGAATGTTAGAATCTTAAATGATTTTATTAAATTTTATTAGAGAATGTTTTCTTTTTCTACTGGGCCCAGTATTTGATGAAAAAATAAAATTTTTATAATTAATAAATTGCTTATCTTTCTACTATTTAAGTGATAAAATTATCCTTTATTTGTTGATGATAACAAGTGGGGTTTGTTTTTGATGGTAAGGGACAATTTTCAGATTTGAATTGGAATAAGTTTTGCTGACTTTTCATTAATTCTGAATTTAAGAAACCTTCTAGAAAAAATGAACACATATCTCCATAGGCAAATTTTATAAATTTTCATTAAGGAAGAAAAATAAGAGTGAAGGGAGAGAAATTGATTTCAGATTCTGCAAGGAAAAAACTTTAGGTGTGATGTTTAATTTTACACTTTGAATTGTGAAATAATATAATAATTCGGTGATCTATAAAATGATATAATTCATAAAGTTTTACACAACTACCCCAAATGGTCTTTGAAGTTCTGCACTCCAAATGATGCAAACATTCTATTAGTACTTGCACATTATACTTATAGAAGATAAGTAAATGATATCTAAAATGGTTTGGACACTTCAAATATTAGCCTAATAAAACATATGTGAGAAAATATAAGTTTGTTATGGTTGAAGGGAAAAAAAATGATATATAGGCCTAAGAAAGCTTAGAATGAATTTAAAAAAATGTTTGAAATTACTTCAACTCTTGAATAATATTACACTGAATTGAGTGAAATAATGAAAAACGAATTTATATAGCCGGCCATGCTTATTATGATTTAAGGGTTTATTATTATTTTATTTGTAATTAAATTACTTGCATAGAATTGTATCCAAGGTAGGTCATTGAATCCTATGAAGCATCTCATTCGATAATATTATGTTTGGTTGCTGGAATTGTCATCGCCAGTGATATTTATTTTCACTTATTCCTGATATCCTGTTTGTTGGTAAATTGACGGCTAAGAATAAATGTTATCTTGACAAAATTTATAATCAAATAAGTGAGAATAGCTAACTTTATATAGGATAAGTTTATTTATTGTCAAACAAATGAGAATATTAACTATCACTCACACCCATCTGCACCCTACCATTACCCTTCCGCCACACCCCCGGCCACCTGCAGGTGCCAGCCCACCTCCGGCAGGGTTAACCGGCTGTCCCTCATTGGTTCTCTGCCATCATCGATTCTGCCACCATCGATCCCCCCCAACCACTGTGGTGGTATTCTTGCCTTGTAGAGGTAGTATATATTTTTACGAATTTGTTTTCTAGTAATATTTATTCTATTCCTATCTTCTTTTTAATAATCAAATAACCCCGTTTTAGAGACTATTACATGCTCACATTGTAACATATTGAAACATGTCTCTGAATATCTACAGATTATGGGAGTCCCGAGTCTCTTAGAGGAAGGATCTAACGTCGGGAAGAGAAACATTTTGAAACAGAAACTAGACCACCGGACCAACCACCCAGCTTGCGGCTGCTGCTCTTAAGGTGCTGTCGGCTCCTGGCTCACGACTTGAGCCTGGTGGCTCGAGCTCGGACACTGGCGCAGCCAATTTATTGTGTAAATGGGAATTTCTGGGCCTTTGTGCTGCTGCAGTATGATTCTGTAATTAGTTAGCTCTTTAATATGTGAGAAACCATTGTAAGGAAAACCAGCACCCAGTTGGACATGTGTGAGTTTGGGGGGATTCTCTCTTATCATCCATGAATGAAAATATCAGTATTAAATATCTATGTTCGTATCAGTAGTAATTATATTAGACAATATATATCGATATTGGATATATTAAGGTAAAAATTTTTGAAGAATTGTAACCTCTTAAGCAATATCACGGCCCCAAATAAAACAGGTCATAATAATAATTGAAAATATAAATGACTTATAAATTAAATCTTAAAATAAAATAACAATAAAAACAAATTTTAAATCTGGGCGTGACCTAAGGATAATCTATACAAGTTTAACATTCAATAATAATAGATTAGATTACAAATTATTTACGAGATTTTATTGAATAACTCATCCGGACAAATAAAATAATCGTGACCTATTTCTCAATGATCGTAAGAGTGGCCAACAATACTAATACTTATAAAAATGCCTGTTCATCACAATTTGAAAAGCCACAAATATCCCAATAGCGAAAATAAATCAAATTATGATTTCATAACAATAAAACATACAATATCATTCTGATCGTCACCCCAAATAATATCAAAATACATCCGATATAAATACAATTTGAATACAAGGCTGATACTCACCAAAATGTTGAAACTTTAATTAAATCTGTATCCAAACTTTCTACAATGTATTCATAGCCTACTAATCTATATGGGATAAAAATGACAAAAATGTGAGGCAAAAATTTAACAATTATTCATATATATAATATATAACAAACGATGCACCTATAAATAGAACGAAGGAAATCAAAATGCATACGAAGCCTATAAAAACCATTATCCAAATGTCCGTAATATCATATTAACGAAAATCCGAATGTAGTATTGTACTCAAAAGTATAATTCGAAACGAAGATCAAAAATTTCAAATGTATAAAACTAACTGAATTTTCAACAATGAGTAAAACCTATGAATCTTAATCGAAATATCAAATACCAATCAGTACAAGTAAAACATATCAAAATTCTAAAAATGTATAAATCGAAAAATCAAAGATCGACAGACTAACTTAAGAAAGGATTATATAATACTCGATTTTTATTTGATTTATTTTGACATTATTTGTTATTTTGGGCAATTTGAATACTTTAGAATAAATTATATTTTGTAAAAAATTAAAAGAATTCAATTCACAGGTTGACGTCTAAAGCATGACCAAGAGGCACATGAGAAAGGGTTATGTAATACTCAATTTTTATTTGATTTATTTTGATATTATTTGTTATTTTGATAAATTTGGATACATTGGAATAAATTATATTTCATGAAATTTTGAAGGAATTAGGTTAGCAGATTAGTGCATGAGGCGCAAAATGTTGAGGAGTGCCCTAGGGCCGTCCAAGTAGCACTTAAGGTGCTGATTTTCAAAAGTGTGGCACCTTAGTAGTGCTCAAGCGCCATTTGTGTATTTAAGGTACGACTGAGGCATTGTTTGGCCATTCACGTGGGAAGAGGAAGATAGGAAAGAGACTGGAGAAGGATGATGAGAGAGAAAGAAGAGAATGGCTAGATCAAAGTATCATTTTGTCTGATCTATTTAGTATAAAGTTAAAGTAAATATTTATAAACTCTATTTTTGGTCTGTTTTAATATCTAATAAATTTTATATTTGTTTCAGATGTTT
>JAODPA010095054.1:0-22645 GCA_025585075.1 Nepenthes mirabilis | reverse complement strand
CACACACACTCACGGACACACTGCTACTGACACACACACCCACACACACACCCAGTCACCCACACATACACCCAGCACACACTCGCCTCTCACACACACACACCCAGTCCACACAAGCAGCTCACACTGCTTACAGTAGCATAGGAAAATTTTCAATCTGTAAATAGAATAACGAGAAATTTGGCAAAATTTACAGCAGCTCACAAATCAAACGGGGGCCTCACAAAAACCAAATACAAATTTATTGAGAAATTTTTCATAAATCTATAATGGCAAGAAGTTGGGTTTGACAGAAAAATCAATATTTTGAGAAAAATTGAACAGTCGATCGAGAAATTTGTTAACTTCTATACAATGTCAACCGGCTGAAGTATTAGAAGCAGTTGGAAGCAACGAACAGACAGAGAACGGTGGAAGTAGAAGCAGCTCGATCGAGAGTAGCACGTGACCTCTTTGGAGACACTGCAAGAACAAAATCGCAGAGTGAGAGAGAGGGAGAGAGAGAGAGAAGCGAGATTGGAGGGAATAAAGGGCAGCGATTGAAATGCAGCCTGTGGCCCTATGGAATTCGAATTACCTGGCAACGGGGAATTCTAATTACAGCTCAAATGGTGGGAATAGTTATTCCCATCCTACCACTAATCAAATGGGAGAATTCCTATTCCCACGGGAATAGAAATTCCATTCTACCTTAATTCCTGCAACCAAACACGATGTTAGAGTATTATGATCTCTTGTAAATCAACCCAACTTCAAAGGTTTAATCTTGTAGCACTTAGCTTACATAGTAAGAAATCTAGAGCATGTCCTTTAAATATCTTAACTTCCTCACAAAATATAGAGTTAAGTCCTCAACATTTGATTCTTTTTTTTCCTCACACTTTCTCTATCTAACTTAAATCATTGGAGCTAGGATACGAATATGAGCGTTGAAGGACAATTTGGAGAATGAGTCCTAATTTCTTTGAAACTCTTGTTTTGATCTTTGGTATATAGGATCTAGATTGAAATATTCAGAAGTCCAATCGGAAATATATTGGAGAAAATCCAAATTTTTAGGTACGTATCATTTGTGTTGTATATAAGAATGAATTGATTAACTTACTCTTCTAAAAATTAAGAACACACCCATAAAGATCCACCAATCATCTACCATAGTGAACACTAGGGTAATGGTCAATCAAGTCAACTTTCTAGGGATGTTTCCTCTCATAACGTCTCTCCAAGTAACAACATCTAACGGAGCACTCATTCACTAGCAATACCAAATATCAGAGTGATGACTACCAACCTTTAACCTTTAAGATATGTCCTAGTTGCTAAAATCCCCTTGGGATCGATTGGTGTGACGGACCGGATTATTCTCCATCGAATAGCGTCCGTCAAAAAGATAAAGACAAGCAGGCAAAAAGATAATAATAAATTTCTATAGAAAATTAGGAAGCGTTCTGTCTGTAACTTGGACATTTCTAAAATACAAACACCTGAAATACAACCCTGCACAATAATCTAAAGAAATTCATAAGAAAATCCATAAAGTTCAATTGACAACCACACAGGATCTAAACGCCACGACGACCGAGGTGGCTCTGGCGACAAGATCCAGACGATACCGGAAAAGAAGGATGCCAACTATGAACCTCGAATTCACCACAAAGCAAAACCCGCGGAAGCATATAAAGACCACAATACACAGCGGACTGAAACATATATATGTCATCCATCATCCACAATCTTAAAATATCGCCATACAAGTTTTATCAGTTACAAAAGTCAACCCAAAAAGATCCCCGTCATACATCAGATCAGTCTGAGTCCAAATCCTGAGCCCTACACGCCAAAACAGCTATCTACGGAGCTTCTATGATCTACTCGGCCTCGTCAGGCATCAAGGAATTCTCATCTGAAAAAGATAGAGTAAGGGTGAGTATAAAGCCCAACAAGTAAAATCATACTCCACTAGCTAACAACAGGTAACAGTAAACAATAACTGGAAAGAAAAAGCATAGGAACAATACAAGGGAACGCGAAAGGGAGAAGAACACTTGGGATTGTCCGATTCACTTACTTGTGTCAGTTACATTTTATTCATTTTCATTTTAACATTTATCTTTGAGGACCCTGGAGCCAGTAGGTCGTACTAGCCAACGAGGCGAGAGAACGAGGAAGGAAATATATTCGCTATACATTCTAAAGCCACGGCTATATTTTAGGTCTGCAGCACTCGACCACTTGTTGCATCTCTACTATGCAACACTATACCAACGGCTACATTTTAGGCCTGCAGCACTCGGCTACTCAACGCGCCCCATGTCCCCCGAGGACCACAGCAATCCTCGTTCTTTCACTGCAGTGTCCTAGAGCGCGTCATGCACATCACCCACCCCTAAGGGTGGCCAGAGTACTCCATGGGTTCCCACCATGATGTACGTGGCAAGCTAGAGGACACCACCCATATCAACCATGGTCCTAGTTTCAAGGTTCAACTTTTCGAGAGGGAGGACCCACTACTCGGCATACTCATTCACAATTTAGGAAATCCCATTCCCATCACATGTCTCCATCCGGGAGATCACGTTCACCACGACATACCTAGTGGGTCTCTCTCCATTTACTTAGTTAACTTTATTCCTTTTTTGGAATTAATTTATAACAATTTCGTTCGAGTTCGCAAGGAGTTTGAAATTCCTTACCTCCGGTGGATAACCACCACCTTAGATGCCTCTGGAACACATTCCCATGCTTCCGATGCACAATTATACATTTTGAAACTTACACTTTCACATCAACACATAACATGAGTATCATCACAATTAGATAGGAGCAAAACGTACAATTTCACATTTTAATCACGGATGAACAGTAACAGTGCACTTTTAGAGGACTCGGAGGCCGCGAACGGGTCATAACGTGAGAGATCACTCGCACAGCCAACATAAATACGCAATAGGGACATGGGGATTCACATTTTGAAGTCAACTTAACGATTCACGGGCGGGAAATGGGAAAACCCCAAAATTTCATGGGTTAGGGTTTTATGAAGCTCCACCGGACGAATCGGTGAGCAAATCAACCAACAAACCATACCATCCTTAGTCTCAAGACACAGGTACTACATTTTCTAGGTTATGGGTGTGTATCGAGACGAAAATACTCGATAATCTACAAAAACCAACGAAAGAGGAAAGTTAGTGGGTATAAGAACACTTGCCTCGACGCGTGCTTTTACTTTAATAATTGGCTCTCGGACGGATTTGGACTCTCAGGCCTCGTTCTCCCCTTTTCTCTCTCTAGGATCACCCCTCTCTCTCTCTAAAAACCTTAGGGCGGTGAGAAAATGAAGAGGAGAAGGCAAGACGCGACTTTATATCGCGCCACCGCTTGAGCACAGCTCGAGCGAGCATCAGGCGGTGGACATTTTGGAATTCCCGCTCGAGCAGAGCTCGAGCGGCAAGTGAGTGGGTGAGGTTCTTGAAAACACGCTCGAGCGGAGCTCGAGCGGCGGGTGAGCGGGTGAGGTTCTTGAAAACACGCTCGAGCGGAGCTTAAGCGGCGAGCGAGCAGGCGCAAGCTGCTGGCCCTGTACCTTAGCAGAAGAAATTCCAGATTATTTTCTAATTTTTCACCAGATACACATCTTCGCATCGTTCAATAAGTCTATCATTAATTACCAATACAACGATTACTCCTTAACTACCTTTTTTTTTTGGTAAGTAAGTGTGTATTTTGGATTTATGGGAGAAAAAATTACAAAGCACTTTGTTATAATGCCAAGTTTTTTGACTTGGAGTTAGAACAAAATTCACTAGGGCATACCCCGAGTGACAAGTACATCAGATAAAACCACACAAAACCTCTAGGAGGAGCAATCTAACCAAAATAAAGAAAATGAACGAGTCATTTTACATGAACATGCTACCCACCACCCAAATGCATCCCAAAACAAACAGGAGGCAAATCGACAAGGCCAGCAACATCCAAAAATTCCTATATCAGGCACATCTTCAATAACACAGGGTCAACAGCAGCTTCGACTGCCATTCCATCATCAGCACCAAATCTAACTGGCACAGCAGGGGACATGGAGCATACTTCCAACAGGCACTAGCGCTCAGCAAGCTGTGAAGGAAGCATGACATCAGGAGCTGCCAGCAGACCATACCACACAGCATATACCATCTGGAGCCAACCAGCAGAACCCAATGCCACACAGCAGCAAACGACTTCTGTTGGGAACTGAATACAGCTTCATCTCCAATCAACTGCTAATGCTTCAGCACAGCATCAGCAGAAAACAGAACAGCATCCAAGAAGTGCTACACGGGATTCAGCAGCAGATTTGAGGACACCAATCATCAATTCCAGGCTGTGAATCGACCAACTTGGCATTAGAATGCAAATACAGCTGCCCAGCGACAGCCACAAGAGCTCCAAAACAGCAGAGGTGGCGAAACTGATTTCAGCCACCCCAACAGAATGCAGAAAGAATCTGCAGATTACACACAGCAGAACCAAGCCACTGAGCACCACAACCAACAAGCTCAATACTATACCAAAATTAGATACAGCAGCTACTTCTTGGCTACATCTATACAGGAATCCATAATAATATATGCCAGCCACGATCAGTCACAGGCAGAAACCAGAACCTTCCCCACCGCAGCAGGAACACATTTGCCTAACACCAGCACCAAACTGCCATCAGAACAGCAGCAACACAAACTCACCGCTATTTAGCAGTGGACATTTAGGGGCACCATCTCAACAAAAAGGAAAATTAGTCACCAAAAGGCATCTCATCCAGCTACTCAGCCCACTGCCGACATGTCCCAAGCCAGAAAACACAAGGGCTCCCCCAACCCATTCAATAAATGGGGCACACAGCATTCAGAGCAACATCAGAGGACAATCAGCAACCTCAGTTCCTTTGAGAAGAGACAGAAACCCACTAGAAAAAGTTGTTTCAAGGATACAACAGCAACAGCCGGCTTTGTACACCAGAACACGAGCAGGAACAACTCCACCCAATAATGCCAGAACTGGCAGCAGATAACAAATCATCACACCTCAACCAATGGGGTCAGCCAATGAGAATTCATCATCCATTGCATCCAAACAGAATATTTGCAAAGCAACAACATCGACAATTTGCAAAATATACCAGACACGGAAAGCCGATAACCAATTTACAAGAAAATAGTCCATTCAAATTCAACAGCATCAATAAAGGACGCATACCACAGAGACCTCAACCGGCAAGAAATCGCCTCAACAAATAGCCACTGGAACCAGCAGCAGCCGAACAGAGAACGAGTCCCACCAGGAGGCCAGAGTAAGCAGCTCCCAAAGCCACATAAGCATTCACTGCATACCATATCATATGCAACCAGGCAAATCTCCAAAAATGGAAACACAGGGGAAGAACCCCACCACACCAGAAAGATCATAGGCACTCAAAATGTCCACAGCCGGCACCTCAGTGAATCTGCCAATCAACACCAAACCAGCACAGCACGGAAGCCCCCAAAACCGTACACCAGATGGGAACGACCAGGCAAAGACACCTCAAAGCCTGCACCAGACCTTCGAAAGCCCATCCCAATCTGCGTGGAGAAGACGATGCAACATCAAACCCTAGGCGCGAAGGGAGGAGAAGATAAAACAAAACTGTAGCGAGCAGCGAGGACTCAATAGATGAGCGTCGACGCACTCTCCGAGCCAAGAGTCCCAGCAACGCAATCCGCAACAGATGAGGAGCCTTCGCCCCAACCTGAATTCGAGAAAGAAGGTAGAACTCGCCGGCCGCAACGAACTCTCCAAGGACGCCGTGAACGGCAAAACCAGAACAGGGATACGAAAAGGCATAGACGAAAGGCCAGAGGAGGGGGGCCGGGCAAGCAACCGGGAAACCGGCCATGGCCGTCGCCGGAGTCGCCCGGCACCCAAAATTCTCCTTAACTACCATACCCTTAAACCCGGAACCTCACAATTGGGGAGTAGCCTCTTTAGAATGAGGTCCCTACTTTAAATTTTGTCCTCAAAGAGAAGGTTAAATTTGGACACTTCGAGAAAGAAGATTGCATGCTAAGCTGAAGAAATATGAATTTTGGCATGAAGAAGTTTTATTTTTGGGAGGCATTTTAGTTGTTGAAGGTTATATGTTTTTTCTTTTCTTTTGAACTTAAAAAAAAAAAAAGAAGTTATGTTTTTGGGACATGTGATATTAGAGGGGGGCATTTCAGTTGATTTGAACAAGACAATGCTATTATTAATTGGAGCCTCCCGACAACAATAACTGAAGTTAGAAGTTTCTTGGGAATGGTAGGTTACTATCGGATGTTTGTGGAGAGGCTTTTTAAAATTACTATGCCATTGACCCAATTAATGTGAAAAGAAATCAAATTTGTTTGGATAGAAGAATGTGAACAAGTTTCCAAGAGATGAAGGCTCGATTGATGACTGCCCCAATTTTGACCATTTTAGAGGGATCCAATAGATTTGTAGTTTATTGTGATACTTTCAATACCAGATTAGGCTGTGTTTTGATGCAATATGAAAAAGTGACAACCTATAGGTCGAGGCACTTAAAGACTCATGAAAGAAGCTGTGACAGAACAGGTCATTTTCCTGTAATGACCTTTGTCAATTCATACTTAAACAAAAACTAATTAATATAAATTTTTGTAGAAAAACGGGTAGAATTTCCTCTAAAATTAAACAAAATATCATAAAAACAACCTGGATAAAATGCAAATAAATAGGCTTTAACATTCATTCATTCATATTACAAACATAGGATCATCAAAACGTCATATTTCATCCATGGCTTCAATACAATAATCCTATCCACTATATTGGTTCAAAAAGGAGATGCTATTTAGGAACCTGCACAATTTCAAAATTAAAATGCGGCAGCGAAACTAAATCCATAAGATAATTTTGCGGAAGTAAAAGTAGTATGCTATGACTATATCCACAAAATTAGTTATTTTCATTCATAAAATTATCCAACTCCAAAGTTCTTCAAGAGACTTCAGGACTCCTCAAAACTTCTTTAACTAGATTCCCTATTTACTTTTGCTCATCCGGCATCAACTCTATTGTCTCATCTGAAGGAGGGACAAAAACAAATAGGGTGAGTCGAAACCCAACAGGATACCATAAAAGCATGCAAGTGATATTTTTATACAAAACATAAATACAATAGAGGAAAAGCCATAGGATTATCAAAGAACAAAATGTACATGGAAAAAGTGGGAAAAGCATTAATCGTTATAAAAGCATGTCGGAAACCATAAATTAATTTCAAACTTCATTCATTCTTCAAACTCATCTTTATTATTTGAAGAGACCAAAATTAGTAGACCCTACTAGCCGAGGGAACAAATAATCAAAGATAGGTTGTATTCACTCTACACAATTTAATGCCGATATTCAAAAGTTCTTATTGTCCAAAGTTCAATGTTAAAAAGTCTCTATCCTCTCAATTTAAAGGCCCATGGAGAGGCAGACGATGTATCACTCTATGGACGGAGTTATCCTCAATTATCATCGTAATATTTTAAGGCATACTGGAGAACTTTACCTAACTATACGACAATCCTTAGTTTGATTTTTTACTGATTTAACTGAACTGAGGGTTTCCTTATTCTTATTTCTTAGTTCTTAGCTTATTATGCCTTAAGGACTATTCAAATTCATACACTCAAACTTTCAGATAGCTTCAGAAGTTCTCAATAATTTAACAGTATAACTCTATGTAAAATTTCTAGGTAAAAATCGTCTGATAAATTTTAACAAATCACCAAATAACATTTATATCACAAGATTTAAGATTTATAAACATTAAATCCCTAATTTTTCTTCTAGGGTTTCATACGAAGCTTTCAGACAAAAATTGAACCTAAATCTTGAGTGAAATCACAGAATCAAAGCCATAAATTATAATACAGATACATAAATATGAAATTTAATCCAAAAGTCATGTGAAACATGAACATTTGTAACAAAGCTTAGAGAATGATAGTTTTAGAGTATAAATATCAAAGTGGAGATATTTAAAAGCAGTAAAAATGGAAAACAAAATTTGCGGTACACTTACCTCAGCTTGATTTACCGATTTCCTTACTCTAATTAGAGCGAAAGTGACCAAAATCTCATATTCTTCCCCTTTTTTCTTCTCCATCCTTCCCCTTTCTCTCCTTCTCCTTCGTGTTTTATCGAGCCGTTCTTTCTCTCTCTCTTCCCTTGCCCAATTTAAAAGAATAAAAATTATTTGGTGGGCAAAATTTAAGGCTGGCGCTCAAGCGCCATTCAAGTGTCCTCCGAGCGCCGGATTCTGTTAAATACAATCAAATGGCACCTTGAGTACTATTCGGGCGTCGAACCTGTTTTTCTCCCCTTTTGTTTCTAGCAATGATTTTCCTTATATCCCAAGCCTAATTTTGATCATTATTGATTTAAGTATCTCCTAATTATCATGTTTTGAAATCGGAACCTCACTACTCTCCCTCACTTATAGAAATTTTATCCTGAAAATTTAACGAAGCTGCATACCTCAAGGAAACAAATGTGGATATTTGCTCCGGATCTCCCCTTCACATTCTCATGTTACTTCTTCGGGCAAATGATTCTTCCAGAGTACTTTCACCAATAGAATAGTCTTTGTACGCAGTACTTGGTCCTTTCGATCCATAATCCGCACCGGCGCCTCAACATAGGATAAATCTTTGTAAATTGTCAAGGGTTTGAACTCAATAACGTGCGTGGGATCGTGGACATACTTCCGAAGCATTGATATATGAAATACACTGTGAACATCCGCCAAATTAGGTGGTAACGCCAATCTGTAAGCCACTTCCCCAATCCTCTCCAAAATCTCAAAAGGGCCAATGAAACGCGATTTTAATTTTCCTTTGACTCTAAATCTGAACGTCCCCTTAGACAATGATACCTTCAAAAAAATATAATCCCCCACCTCAAATTTCAACACTGATCTTTGTCTATCTGCGTAGCTTTTTTGCCTATTCTGAATAACCTTCAAATTTTCATGAATCAGCTTAATCTTCTCCACTATTTCCTTAATAATCTCAGGGCCCAAAATTCTCGTCTCTTATCTCCTCCAAATGTATGGGCAATCTGTATTTTCTTCCATAGAAGGCATCGAACGGTGCCATGCCTATGCTCACCTGATAACTCTTATTGTAGGCGAATTATGCTAGGACCAGATAATCATCCCAATTCCCCTTAATGTCTAACATTGATGGCCTTACCATATTATCGAAAATCTGAATGGTACGTTCTGATTGGCCGTCATTCTTGGGGTGATCCGTCGTACTAATTTCAATTCCATCCACAATTCTTTATGCAAACTCTCCCAAAATTTTGAGACAAAGCACGGGTCTCGATCCGATACAATCATTGTAGGTGCGCCATGGAGTTTAACAATTTCGTTTACATACAACTAGGCTAACTTATTATGGGAGTACGTCATCCTGATCACCAAGAAATGGGCTGATTTATTCAGCCGATCAATAATAACCCAAATGGCGTCATGGTCCTTGGGAGTCCTCGGTAGGCCTTACACAAAATCCATCACGATGTTTTCCCATTTTTAACTCGGGATCAGCATCAGTTGCAATAACCCAGATGGTTTTCTCCTTTCAGCTTTCAATTGTTGACACACAAGACACTTCTCCACATAAGTCATAATATCCTATTTCATATATCTCCACCAAAGTATTTTCCTCAAGTCTTGATATATTTTATTTGTCTCCAGATGAATCGTATACTGGGATTAGTGAGATTTCGTCAAGATTTTCTCCTTCAACTCATTATTATTCGGCATATACAAATGATCTCTAAATCTTAATACTCCATTAGTTCAGACATTAAAATTAACTCTGGAGTCCTTAACCTCATTTATCACCTCCGATTGAATTTGAAGGTACGATAAAAGCATCCAGTTACCTCAAACGTACCGTTGGATATCACATTGCTTCAAATACTCTAACATTTGCATCTGTTTAATTTGCAATCTCACCACATAGCCTGATCGATGGCTCAAAGTATCTACAACCACATTAGCATCCCCACGCTTAAACTAAATCTCACAATCATAATCCTTCATAAAATTAACCCATCTCTTCTGACTCATATTGAGCTCCTTCTACGAGAACAAATACTTCAAATTTTTATGGTTAGAATAAACAAGAAATGTTTCACCATAAAGATAGTGTCTCTAGATCTTCAAGGCAAATACAACCACAGCTAATTTCAGATCATGAGTCGGATAATTCTTTTCATATAACTTTAACTGTCTTGACCCATAAGCAATAACCTTGTCATTTTACATTAGCACACAACCCAAACCTACTTTGAAGGCATCACAATATGCCTCAAAGCCAACTGTCCCTTTGGAATAGTTAACACTAGAGCAGTTATCAAGCGATCCTTTAATTCCTGAAAACTCCGATCGCACTCTTCTGTCCATCAAAACTTGGCCTCCTTTTTTATCAATTGAGTCAAAGGCATAGCCATTCGAGAGAAATTCTCTACAAATCTCCTATAATATCCTGTCATGCCGAGAAAAACAACTAACTTTAGTTACTGAAGTAGGTCTATTACAGTTAATAACTGCCTCTACCTTCATTGGGTCCACAGCAATGCCTCCGTTTGAAATTACGTCCCAAAAATATCACGTCCTTAAGCCAAAACTCACATTTATTCAATTTAGCATACGGTTTCTCTTCACAAACACTTAGAGAACAATCTTCAAATGAGTCTCATGTTCCCCATAACTTTTAAAATATATCAAAATGTCATCAATAAATACCACTACAAACTTATCCAGATATGACCGGAATACCCGATTTATCAGGTCCATAAAAGCAGTAGGAGCATTCGTAACACCAAATGGCATCACAAGAAATTCGTAGTTGCCGTATCTAGTCCAAAAAGCTGTCTCTATCATATCCTCCCGCTTAATCCTTAACTGATGATATCCGGACCTCAGATCAATCTTTGAAAATATCCAAGGTCCTTACATTTGGTCAAATAAATCATCAATGCATAGCAATAGATATTTATTTTTTTTTTATTTTTTATTTTTTTAAATAGATATTTATTTTCTAATTGTGATCTTGCTCAGTTCATGATAATCCACACACAGCCACAAAGACCCATCATTCTTCCTCACAAATAGTATCGATACCCCCATGGAGATATACTTGGTCTAATAAAACCTTTGTCTAATAATTCTTACAATTGCACCTTTAGCTCCTTTAATTCGGCAGGCACCATGCGATAAGGTGCCTTCGAAATCGACTTAACACCAGGAATAACCTTACTTTCAAATTCGATCTCCCGGTGAGGGGGGTAACCCAGGTAATTCCTCTGGAAACACATCCTCAAAATCACATACAACTAAAATGTCCTTCGCTGGCACACTGTGACTCCCAATGGTGTTGACACACACCAAATAAGTTTGGCACCCACTTTTCATCAAATGTTTGGCATGTGACATGGAAATCAATACGGGCACGCCCTTCTTCCTAATGCCTTAAAAGAAAAAGGGTTCGATTCCGAAAATATCAAAACACACCCTTTTAAGATAACAATCAATACTGACATGAAATTTAGCTAGCCAGTCCATCCCCGAAATAACATTAAAATCACACATAACCAACAATACTAAATCCACTATCAAATGCATCCCATTTACCTCAACCTTACATTTCAGATGCATAACATCAGTAACTATCGACAATCCGGTAAGTGTCGATACAGCCAAAGAATAATCTAGAATCCATAGAGTGGATACAATATAGCATGCAAATTGGGGGGAAACAAAGAAGTGCGTAGATCCAGAATCAAATAAAACAAAGTTGAAACTCCACAAAAAAAAAAAGGGTACATTCAACCACATTTGGGGATGCCTCGGCATCCTATATCGTCACTGCAAACGCTTTAGCCAAAATGGTTGGCTTCTTTAGTTCCAACCTCTTTGGCAGGGAGCAATCCTTCATCAGGTGGCTCTATTCATCCCCAAGTCAAGACACTTGGCGATTAAACATTTAATTTGTAACTTTTTCTCCCATAAATCCAAAATTCTTGCTTACCAAAAAAAAAAATCAGGTGGCTCTACTGTCCACAATTATAACATGCTCTCATCACTTTAAAACAGGGCTTCCCCACGTGCTTCTTCTCATAATAAACACAGTTAGCCCCTGACGCCTGAGAACTCGTCACTTTTTTTTAGTAAGTAATTAAAATGTATTAATAAAAATGAAAGAATACAAAACAGATGTTAATCTCCAAATAGATTGGAGATAAATAAATACGCTAGGGCATACCCCGAGCCGAGAAATACAAGATTCCAAGGAGAAAACAAAAACAGACTCCGGTAGCAATATACTTGCAAAGCTAAACAACGAAAAATTGTCATTCATGCAATGGCAGGAGAATAGACATCATACAAATCAAACGATGCAGTAGAGCATAAGAGTAGCCAACCCCGCGTCAGTAGTAAATCAACCTGATCTAGGAAAGATAATCTTCCCCTAACCAATCATCCCTGAAATCCAACTCGTCACATCAATCGACATCATAGATCCGCGTCGGAGCCATTACCATGTCAAGGATCCGAAGTCTGCGCCAAAGAGAGTAACCAACCATACGTCGGCAGGAGAACATGTAGAAAAGCGATGCCCGCATGGCCAAACCGCTCCTTTTTTTAAAGAAGAAGAAGAAAAGCCCTAAGTAACCGAACATCACACCGGATGGTCAAGGATTTTATTATTATTATTATTATTTATTTTCTTTTGGAGAAGAAAAAGAGGAAGAGTAAGAAGAAGAAGAACCAACTAACCGAAACACACCGGATGGTCCAGGGTTTTCTTTTTTTAATATAGAGAAACCTACAGTTTTTTTTGGTAAGTAAGTTAAATGAATTAAATGAAAAGAAAAATACAAAAACGATGTTCTAATTTCAAGTGTTTTGCCGACTTAGAATTAGAGCAACGAGCTAGGGCATGCCCCGAGCATCACCATGAACAAAATCATGAACGGATGAACAGAAAATAGAAAACTGCACCAAGGTGTAATTTGTCTAAAAAGACCAAATACAACCCAGTCAAACAGCACAAACAAACCTAAAAAACAGATTCAACAAAGAAATTACCAATGGGAGCTCCAGCATCTTCAAGCCACCCAGGTCCAGAACCTGCATCCCAATCCACTCCGCCCCACTGCGGAGGAAGTCCATTGCACTCCGTCCAATGCACTCCGGATACCACCGCGCACTCCAGCCTCCAGAAAAAAGCACTCTGGAATATGCAAAGCCACTCCGTCCCATGCACTCCGTCCAAAGCACTTCGGATTCAACAATGCACTCCGCCCTCCATCTAAAGGCACTTCGGATTCTGCAATGCCACACATGCAGCCAATCCACTCCGTCCAAGGAGACAAAAGCCACTCCGGATAAAGGGTACACCGGAAGCTAAATCAAGGACACTCCGTCCAGAGTGAGGATCAGCTTACCGTCCTGGAGATAAGAGAGCACTCCAGGATAGATACATCTGTACAACGGAAGCATGAGTTAAGACACTCCGTCCCAAGAGAGAAGAAGCACTCCGCCACCACATGAGATGAATTGTTGTTATTGTTATTTTTTTTTCCCTTTTTTTTCTTTTTTTCTTTCTTTTGTTTTTTTTCCTGAAATAAAAAGGTAAACCGTAAGCAATTAGAAAGTCATTCCATCCGGAGTGATAAAAACCACTCCGTCCAAGAAGACAAAAAGGCGCTCCAGAAAATCGCAATATCACTCCGGAAGCTTGACCAAAAGTACTTCGTCCCTAGCGAGAGGAAGCACTCTGCCTTCACAAGAAAGATTTTTTTTTTTCAAAATAAGAAGGCACTCTGGACCATTGTACCAATCCACACCATCCAAGGAGACAAAAAGCAGTCAAGATAATGGTAATCCAGAGGCAATAAAAGCCGGTCCGTCCGGAGTGATAAAAGCCACTCCGTCCAAGAAGACAAAAAGGAGCTCCGAAAAATCGCGACATCACTCCAGAAGCTTGACCAAAAAAAAAAACTCCGTCCCAAGCGAGAGGAAGTACTCCGCCTTCACAGGAAAGATAGATTTTTTTTTTCACTCCGGATCTTGCTAGCAGGCCACTACCTCCAAGGAACAAAAGGCACTTCGGAAGGAACTACGAAGGCACAAAAAAAACCACTCCGTCCAGTATGAGAAAGAGCACTCCACCCAAGGAGGCCAAAAGGCACTCCGGATTATAGACACCTGCACTTCGGAATCTCAAGCAGAGCCACTCCGTCCCAATCGAGAAGAAGCACTCCGCCACCACCAGAACTGCGCTTTTTTTTTCTTTTCTTTCCTTTTATAAGCCCCAACGGAGCCGCAGCGGCCTAGAAATATCCACGTCAGACACAATGACGGTCTTCAATTTGTGTCTCACAACATTGATAATCATAGAGAAGATATGGGAGATATCATGGGGAGGGGACTTCTGAAAGATACAATTATTGCGCTCCCTCCATATGTAGTAGACCGTGGCAGCCAGCGACAGACATTTTGTGAGGGCCAAGAAGCTTTTCCCTCTCCAAACAGTCGCAGACCAAGAAATATTGTGCTCCCACTTGGTGTTTGGCCAATGAATGCCCGACTGTCTTTGGATTCTGCCCCACAAAGCTCTGGAGTATGAACAGGAGAAAAAAAGATGATCATGGTTTTCATCACCTGTATTGCATAGAGTGCATTTTGAGGATGTGAGGGGAACTCCATGGATGCGGTCAAGGCTATTGAGACGACCCTTGACAGCTAACCATAGTGTAAACGCGTGAGCAGGGATATGGTATGGGCCCCAAACCAAAGTAGCCCAGCTAACTTTTGGTTTGGGAGGATGGATTAGGAAATACGCAGATTTAGTCGAGAACTTTCCATGAACATTCCCAACCCATCTTACAAAGTCCTTTTGGTGGATGCATGGGGGGTAAGCCGGCATGTTATCAATTAAGTGAGAGACCTCAAAATCATAAGGGTTAGGCCAAGCCCAGTTGTTATTTCTGATGATTGCTGAAACCTTGACGTCCCAAGGTAGACCCGAAACTAGGCGTGTACGGTCGGAGCTAACCTCACACAGGGGGCCTAAAGGCTGCCAGTTATTGAGCCAGAGGAAAGTATCAGAGCCATCCCCGATAACCTTAATAGTGTGAGATCGCATAAAGGGGCGAAGTTTCATGATCTTTCGCCAGCTCCAAGTGGCCGACTCCGGGACTTTAAGGGTCCAGATGCACCGATCCTTGATTCTATTTTTGTAGATCCAAGAAGACCAAGCCAAATTTGGGTTTTTGGAGATAAGACGCCATAGAAGCTTACAGTTAAGAGCTTTATTCTGATCAGCCAGATTTTTGAGGCCCAGACCCCCTTCGGACTTGGGGTAGCAGATATCACTCCAAGCCACTTTAGCATTAGCTCTCCCGTCAACAGATCCCTTCCAGAGGAAATGGCGCAAGATTCACTCAATTGATTTAAGAGTGGACTTAGGAAAGATAAACATGGAGGACCAGTAAAGATGAATGGACGAAAGAATGGAGGTGACCAGTTGCAACCCCCCCAAACGAGAGCCATCTATTTTTCCAGGAGATGATCCTCCTAGTGATCCTATCTGTGAGAGATATGCATTCAGAAGTAGAGAGACGGGAGGTTAAAAGGGGGACACCCAAGTATCTGATGGAGAGTTTGCCCTCCTTAAACCCCAAGATACAAGCAATGTCCTTGTGAAGAGAAGCGTCCTTTGAACAGATGAAAAATTCACCTTTATTCGGGTTTGCAGAGAGGCCGGAAGAAGCTTGGAATTCCTCAAGGGACTCCATGAGAATTTGAGTGGATCGACGAAACACAAAGAAGAAGAGACCAAACGAACAGGACTAGAGCCCGCCTCGTCCGAATGACTAAATTTTTTTTTCTAAAGAAGAAGAGACCCTAAAGAACCAGAAGGAACACCAGATGGTCAAAGGATTTTTTTTTTAGAGAAAAACCAAATCCACAGAAGCACACCCTAAGCTAGCCAGTGCAATCCTAAGGATGAGGAGAAAAAACTAACAACCCGGAGAGGCACTCCAAAGGGAGAGGAAGTCCATAAATCCCAAGAAACACTTCAGTCGGACAAGATCAGGGCCAGCCAGCGCAATCCCCCCCCCCTTTTTTTTCCTTCACCAACCTGAGAACAAATCGAGCAAAAAACACCAAGCTCCAATATCCACCAAATCCATACGCCAGCCAGAATAAACCATTCCTGTGCCAGTCCATCCCTAAACCCCAGCGAGCCAAGGCTTAAAAGGTAAGGTTCCATCGGTCCTTAATGTGCTTGTGATCTTGATTGTGCCTAGTGATCAATGTTTCTAATTTATGGCGCACAATTTCTGTGATCTGGATAACCAGCTAGTGCTCAGAAGCCCAGTTGGAGTAATTGAAAATCCTTTGGTTGTGTTCTTTCCAGAGATGGCAAATCGACGCTGCCAGTGTTAGACGGAAGGATAGCCCTTTAGGGTTAGAACCTTTCCATCTTTTGGCAGCCCACTGAATGTTTGAATGCAAGTCAGTATATGGCCATGATATCACCGCTCTCTGGCGCATCTTTTTCCAGACAACGCCAGTGAAAGCACAATTGAAAAAGAGGTGATCAGGATTCTCCACCTCAACTTGACAAGAAGTGCATTTATCCAAAATATTAGTCCATTTGCTAACCCGATCAAGCGTACTAAGCCAACGTCGGATGCACAGCTAAAAGATGAAAGCATGGGAAGGAATATGGTAAGGACCCCAAATTAGCGAGGCCCATGCCACTTTTTCTTTTGGGGCATGATAAAGATCATACGCAGAGCGGATCGAGAAATGACCATCCCTAGAAAGACTCCAGCTAATAGAGTCTTGTTCGTCCTAATGGGGCTAGTAATTAGGCATTTTTTCAAGAATGTGCCTTACATCCTCATCTTTGTCATTCGGCCATCTCCAGGCCCCATTCCTAATAATTTCCTGGACCTTTGCATCAATGGGGATACCCATGACCAGATGCACCCGATCCCCACAATGGTCACACAGAGGTCCTAGAGGATGCCAATTATCCAACCAAATACGTGTCTGAGATCCATTTCCAATAATGTATTTGATATGGGGGCATATATCAGAACGAAGTTTCATAATCTTCTTCCATGCCCAAGGCACTGAACTCGGAACTTTAATGGTCCAAATACGGTGATTCTTTAATCTATAGTTTTGAATCCAGGTTTTTTTTTTTTTTTTGGTAAGTAAGTATTTTGGATTAAAGGGAGAAAAAATTATAAAATTTATGTTTTATCTCCAAGTATTTTGACTTAGATTAAAAATATAAAATGCTAGGGCATAACCCGAGCAAACGGTACATCAGATAATACCTAAATAGCCTCTAAGAGGACAACGTTCAACAGAAAATCAAAATATGTATTCTGATGTTACACAAAGCAGACACACAAGCATCAACAGTGCATGAGCAGCTTGCAGAGCAACCGCAAGCATCACCTGGGAAGTTCACTTGCTGTGCATCCGGACCCAGCTTCAGCGTTGGACAGACTAGCAACTGCCCCAAACAAGAACTCAAGCTTCACCAAGATCAGCTTCTAGTCCAAAATGGGCATCTGCACAGCTAGCCAAACGGGCACTGAGCTTACCGTCCAAATTGCAATCCGGCAATTTCAACAAGGGGCAGACACCATACATCCTGCCATACCCCACCAAACCGGCAAAACGGCAAAAGCAGACGGTCCACGTCATCCAAACCGGCTGTGTATCAAGCCAACATCGAACTAGCCACGTCAGCAGATGCATCAAAATTCTGCCTTAAGGTTGGATGCTGATTGGGGCTCCAATTGCTCAATAGGCGATAGCAGGGTTGTGGTTTTGATTTGATTGCTGAGATTGTCTGGGTGGTAGCTCAGTATTGACCTCTGTGATTCTAACAGAGTTCTGCTCTCCTATGTCAGTCATTGCTGTGAAAACAGGATTTGTATGTTTGAGTGGCGTTTGGTTCCTGCTGTTCTTATTTTGGATGTGCTGGAACTAAGATGTACTTGGCATAGTCTGCTGGTTGTGTTTTGGATGTATATCGTTGCTGGGTTTGAATGAACCGCCCATGTAGATGACTAGTTTGTCCTGGCATGATGGTTTTGAGTAGTTGTAGTAATTGCTGCAATTCTGGATTGGATTGATCTCTGTGGAAATCTGAAATCCTTCTATACTGATTTTGCTGGATTCGGTTTGGGCTATGTGATGGCCTAAAAGCTGAAAGAAATTCTGATCCTCAATGGGCTCATGTTGATGCTGCTGGCGGCATCAGCATTCAGTGTTGCTGGAGCACATGTTGTTGTTCTGTACGTTGATCTGCTGATCTTGCTGTAAGCCCTTGGTCTTGTATGGCATTTGTATGGCCTTGGGTCTCAGAATGTGGATGGCTCTATCCTTATATGGTCCTGTAAGCTCCGGTATGGTAAGTGCCGATGCTGATGTTTGCTGTGGGGACAGGTTCTTGAAATTTCTAGTGCTGTTTGGCTGAGAATGGCATATGTATGCTGGTGCATTGGGTGCTGCTTGGTGATTCCAGCTGTTGAAATTCCTGGGGAGTTTTCTCCTCTCTTGCCCAGCTGATGTTGTTGCTTGAGGGGGGTGGCTCCTATGTTTTTGTTCAGGCTTGCAGATGGGAAGTATCTGGGTCTTGTTTGTGATTTCGCTGGATGATTTATCTGGTTTGCATTGGCTCCTAAGCCGGAATGGGACTTGTTCTCTAATTTGTGAATAGCCGGTCTGCACTGGATTATTTGTCGGAATGGAATTGACTGCCAACATGGACTGGGCATTCCTGACTCTGGTCTCTTTTGTCCCGGTTTGGAATTCAGCTCTTTATGCTGATGTGGCTTGACCGGATTTGGCTTCCTTCATGGCCGGGTTATTGGCGCGCTTGGGATGGTATCCTGCTGAAGCTAACAACCTTCTAAATTTGCGGGTTGGCCGGTTGCTGAATGGGCATGAGGCCGGGTTGGTTTCGTGGCCAGTCTGCCGGTGCTGACATGGCTACATTTTGGGTTTCTGGCCGGTTGGCCTTGCTGTGCTGGAACAGTAGGCTTAATTTGATGTTGCTTGGCTGTTGGAGGTCGATGCTGTTGCTCATGGCTGCCTTTGGATGCTCTGGACAACTTTTGCGGTTTTGGTGGAGCATCGTTACTTCCTCGTTGAAGACTTATTATTCTAAAATGGACAGACTTAATGTTTGGCCAATTTTTTTGTTGATTGTATTCCCTTTAGGGGGGCTTTTTCCTGTTTTCATCATTTTGATGTCTTTGGGTGTACTCTGTGGCTCGGGGTATGCCCTAGCTATTATGTTTTACCTCCATGTTAAACTACTTGGAGATAAAGCATGAAATTTGTAAATTTTTTTTCTCATTAATCCAAAATTCTTACTTACAAAAAAAAAAAAAGCAGATGCATCAAAAGTCCAAACCGGGAACAAAGGGAGCAGAAACTGGATTACGCAAGATCCAGCAATTCATAATCCATTCCGGCAAATAACCCTATGCAAACCGGCTTGCACAAACGGGAGAGCGAATTACATCCCGGCAAACAGCAGATTACAAAGATCTGCCTCAGACCAGCAACTGACCAACAGTTTCCCAAAATTCACCCTCCAGACCAAACAGGGCGTCGCCATACTATGAGCACCAAAGAAGCTCCAAGCTGCTTCAGACACCAGGATCAGCAAGGAATCCCCATTCTGCGACCCCCAAACCTGAAACCGGAGACAAAGCTTATGCAACACAGCCAGAGAAGGGACACAACAGCCCCAGCAGCCCAGTATACCATTCCGGGACCGGGCAAAAACCAAATCGGCTACCTCCATCTCAATCAGCAATAGAAAAGCCAAGTCAACCCGCCTCAGAGTCAAACTGGTGCACAAAACAGAATCGGCCCATGTGAATGATAGGACGCAAATTCGGCCCGATACACATCAAAACCGGCTCCCTTGCACAAACAAAAACGAAACCGGCAAACACACATGCCTATTCTGCAAATCAGAATCCATTCCGGCAAATAAGCCTGTGCAAACCGGCTTTGCACAAGCGAGAGAACGGATTCCAATCCGGCAAACAGCAGATTACTGAGAGCTGCCACAGACCTGTAGCAGCCCAACAGCCTGTCTAGAATTCATCCTCAAGACCATAATGGGCGTCGCCATACAGTCAACACCAAAGAAGCTCCATGCCACTGCAGACACAAGGAACAGCAGAGGTAATCACCTCTTTTTTTTTTTTTTGGTAAGTAAGATTTGGATTTATGGGAGAAAAATTTACAAATATGGAATTATCACCAAGTGTTTTTCCGACTTGGGGATAAACCAAAAAAGCTAGGGCATACCCCGAGCACTTAGATACAACTGATGAAACCAACTAAAGGATAAAATTGCTGGTAATCATACAACACAAGAGCATCACTTAAAAGCAAAACCTAGACAAAATAAACAGCCATTTCTAGGCAAATCCAAAATGCCAGCAACAAGAGATAGCCAGCAGGCAACGGCCAGCAGACGCAGCATCATCAGCAGCTGAAATCCCACAGCTCCGCGCCACAGCAGCCAGAAAGCAATCCAGCAGCTCCAGCAAGACTAAGCCCTGGGATGGTGCACTACTACAGCAGCAATCAGCAAGCAGGCAGCCACTGAACCACACAACCGGCAGCACACATTGGCTCGGTAGAATCACAAATCACGTGAGAGCATAATACCCAGCAGCTCACAGGACCTGTCTTCAGCACAAACATAAAAACATTGGCTCCCACCATGCCATCATCAGCACACCACAAGGGTCCAGCACTGAGCTCAACACAATCACAGTGCAAAGGCAGGCAGCACCTTCCAAATTGCGGTACTGAACTGCAGAGCAAAATTAATTTGCATAATTCAACAGGGAAGGATCATGGCCTAGAATACGGGTGCAGCACCATGACCCAACATCATCCAGTGCCAGTAACTCCACAGTCACCAAACCATATAGAATTGCAGCAACCGATCATCCCTCAACACAGGATCCATTCAGCCGCAGCAATAGCCTCAACATACCATTACAGCAATCCATAAATCATAAGATTTAAAATTGATGCAAAGAAACAAATTCATCACAATGTCTGAATTCACCGGACACAAACAATCCAAGGATATCACCAGAAGCCAAAATCAAATACTCATGATGCAGAGGGCGAAGCAATCGCAAATTCAGCAAGCAAAGTTGCAGAAGAAGGATCACAAGACAGAAGATAAAACCACTGTCCCTCAATCACGTTCTGGCCGCAGCAAATAATCAATAAACCAGAGGAGGCATACACCAATCATTGCAGCAAGCCATACGATAGATGAAGATGCAACAGGCAGCAACATCAATACAGGCTGAAAAAGCCAGACAAGCAGTCCAATGGACTGCAACACAGACACCACAATTAGGCAACTTACCGGCAAGCCTCACCTCAAACAAGAAGAGCAAAAAGCCACCAAAAAGAACCACAGTCAGCTGCTCAGCTTTCAGCCGAAGAGACCCAATCCATAAGCCCACGGGCTTCCTCTACCCAATCAACAAATGGGAAACACAACCAATCAGAGCAGCTTCCAGGTACATTCGGCAACATCACAGCTACGAGAAGAGGCAACAGCCCACCGGAAGCCCAATCGCAGCGTCCACAGAGACAACAGCCAGCAGGAGCTCAACTCAACATCCAGCCACTGCAGCCAAGATAACGACTCCTGGCACAGGAAACCGGACAGAGAGCGAGATCCACCAGGTCGCCAATGGAATCAGCTCCCGAAGCCACAGAACAGAAAGTTCATAGGCATCCAACAGGCCCACGGCCGGTACATCCAGGCTTCGTTCAAGCATCACCCAACCAGCCACGAACTCTTCAACCTAGGAAGAGCCTTCGCCTCCCACAGAAGGCGAGAAAGGTGGTTAAAAACCACTGGCAATCAAAATCGCAGGGAACCCCAAAAACTTCGAGGCTGCCGAGGCCGACAACACCCGCACATAGAAGCCGAGAGGCGGGGGGCCGGGCAAGCAACCGGGAGGCCGGCCGGAGCAGGCACCGGAGCCGCCCGGCACCCTAGTCGGAAGCGTCGAGGACGGCGCCGAGCAGAATCAAAATTCGAATTCAAATTTTGAAAATCGCCTCTGTTAGAGGGGAAATTGTCAGAGCGAATGGCCTCCAAAGAAATTGAATCAGATTCAGGTCAGAGGTAATCAGAGGTAATCACCTCACAACAACAGCCCATGACAGCTACAAGCAATCCACCGCAACAGAAGGATTTTCAGCTTCCAAACATGGCCACTCCCATTTCTTCGGCACTCCAGCCAAAAATTCCAGTCCAGAGCAAAACAGGCTCCCCCCAACCCATCTAACAGGAAGGAACGTACAGGCAAAGAGGCTTCAGAATCCGGGCTCAGGGCGTTCGTCAGCGTCAAACCTAGCGAGCAGTACAATAGCAATAGCTTCGGACAGCTGCTCCCGAATTCAAGGAACGCAGCACAAACCAGAAGCACTAAAGCCGTAGCTTACGTA
>JAODPA010095043.1:0-53415 GCA_025585075.1 Nepenthes mirabilis | reverse complement strand
GTTAATATGGATACATTTGTGATCATATTTATTCTTTGAATCTACTGTAGAGTACTGCTCTGTATGGGAGGGGCAGTCTCACAAATTTATCCAGTGAAGGGTTAAAAGATTATCTCCCTCACAATATTTTTTTATTAATGTTACAGACCAGCTTCAGAGCAAATTAATGGGCTTTGGAAGCCCAAAATAATGGGCCAGAATGGGCCGTCAATGGCCCCATAAAATTGGGGGCCCATTTTAGCCCACATCCAGATGCAACAGACCCGCTAGATATTTTCCCTGCAAAATGACCCCACGTTGGAAAAACCAGCCCCTGAAATGGAAAAAAAAGGGGAAAAAAAAATGCTGTTTGATGCCTATTGGTCATGGAATTTATTTCCATTTTTTTCTTGTTTCATTTTTCTTCACAAATTTATCCGTTCGTCGGGTCACCATCCATTTAGACTTGTTTTTCCTTGAAATCCGTTGTTCGATTTCAATTTGTTGTTCTGTCTCCAAACCACACTGATCATCGTGCAAGGTAACTTGAACAATCAATTTTTTTTTATCAAAATTTTGTTTTTTTCTTTTGAAATCTACTTATACGCACGCCAAATTATTAGTAATTTAAATAATATTTTTCAGAAATTTGCGTTCCGTTGGCCACAATCTGATTTATCCATATACCCTTGTAACTTAGCAGAACAAGGGTGCCTTGCGCTGCTTTTGGCTCTCTCCCTGTTTGTGGGCTTCCGCTGATCTAGTTGTTCTCAGCCTATTTCATGGGTGTTTACGATGATTGAGCATCTGGGTTTTCGTTATTTGTTATAGTAATCAGTCCTTTTGAATTTGGGTTTGCTGTACTTAATCAATCGTGCTTTTCGGACTGCGTTTTTAGATTAATGAGTAAGTTTTTCCAGAAGGGAAAACCAGGTATAGTTTCGCGAAGAGTTTCAGTTGAATGGCTCGGTTGATTTTGCCGTGCAGAGGCTCTGGTTTGTCGAAGACGAATATCTTCAGCTTAATTTCATCTACTCCTGTGATTTCCTAATCCCATCTTCTCATTCGGGTGATTGTTTAGTAGTATTGAGTATTTGTTGATTGGTTCCCAAATAAAAAGAAATAACAAACCAGACGGGCTGATCCAGTTAGCAATGGTGACCCTGGGGAGAATTGGTTGGGTGTTTTTGGTAGTATTTTGGTTGATATTTTTGACTGTTCATTGCTTTTCTTTGAAAATTTTCACATACGCTTTTATGTAACGCTATTGTGTGCCTGCTGTGCCTGGTTTTGTATTGCTGATACTGCAATATTGTTTGACTATTTTAATTTATTTTTTAGTCACAGGGAGTCCCTTATCCTTTTTGGCCTCGTGTGCATTTGTGTGCATGTGCCAGTGCTTGAAGGATTTCACACGCTAGTAAATGTTCTTTGACATTTAGGGTTTTGTTGTTTCTTGAACCTTTGCTTCTAAAGATGTTATGGTTTCACTGCCACTAGGATTTCTGCGAAATAGTTTTTGGTCATAGGACCATTAATATTTTCCTGTTTTCTCTTGCTTATTGTTTAGTGCTCTTATAGAAGTTCTCTTTCGCACTCATTTTGTGCTAAAAACAGTGGAGGTAGGAACTCCTATATTTAAGTATGGTTTTCAAGACAAAGATACATTGCTCTGTGTTTTTCTCTGTAATTGAAGATTGAGTGCTATGAACCTTTTATAGTTAGGGTAATAATTTTAAATCACATGATTTTTTCTTGGAAACTTCAATAATATTTCAATATGTGCTGTTGCAGCTTCAGTTTACACGCAGGGTGACGTCATTGGAGCATCCTGCAAAGTGCACTACAACATATAAGCAATCTTCTAGTTCATTGGTCTGCATTGTTTACATAAGTAGTTTATCTTGACTGTGTTTTCATGAAGCTGTACTTGTCCTAGAGTTCAAGGTATTGGGATTTGATATAAAGGTTTCTTGAGTGTCATCAATGGTGTTTGTAGGTTAATAGCAGACGGACTTACCGATTTCCACATCCTTCTTCATATGTAAGTTGATGGAATTTTATTTGAAACTCAGTTGTGTAGATGCAGCCTCCTTTTTTGATCAGACTGTGTCGATATGCTTATCATGTATTATTTACTGCTATGTTAAAATCTTTTATTCTGTTTTTTCTTTTTCATATTTTTTTATTTCAGTGGACTAGGCCAGTTGGTAGAAGGCTTATCTGTTCAGTTGCAGCAGAAACATTACCAAAGCAAGCTGAAGAGTTGAAAATGGATGCTCCAAAAGAAATTTTCCTTAAGGATTACAAGAAGCCTGATTACTATTTTGATACTGTATGATCAAAATCATTAATTTGTTAATTAGAGATGATAGTTCTTGTGCTGACTTATCTGCCATTTCAGGTGGCTTTGAAATTTTTATTGGATGAAGAGAAAACATTTGTCTTTTCAAAAATTGTTGTTTTCCCAAGAGTTGAAGGTATAAATTTAACTATTCTTGCTTTTCTTGATATGTTATGTGATTATTTTTGTGGACTTGATCGCATTAGTCTAGTGGGACTGGGTCAAATATTATGTTATTTTTACTGCCACGTTCTGTCTTTCCTCTTTAATTTCCGCAAAACAATCCTTATGCTTAAGCATGAAATGAACTATGGGTGTTAATATTTGGCTAGTTTTCCTGACGTGTGGAACAGGCTCTTCTTCCCCTTTAGTCTTGAACGGTCAAGATCTGAAGCTTATTGCTATTAAGGTCAATGGTAAAGAGCTAATGGTATGAATTCTTTCCTCAGGACTTAGTGCTTGCTTCATTGTCTTACCATATAGATGTGTTCGCATGGGTAATGCTTGCCCATGCATTGTATCATGGATAGAATTATTTTGGCTGTTAGATTCACTTGCAACATTGTTTGGAAGCTAATTCTAAATGCAATCAATGCTTTGGTTATTTCAAATGCTTCCAATCTCATGAGTTTGAGATTAAGCTTCTTGACCTATTATGTCCATCAAAAAATGTTACATAATAATAGGTATAGAATTTGGATGTTTTTCTTGTCTCATAGCTATGTGTAACCATGGTTGTTCCTTTGGTTCCAGGAGGGGGAATTTCAGTTGGGTCCACGTTACCTCACAATTCCATCACCACCTAGTTGTACCTTTACCCTTGAAATTACTACAGAGATATACCCACAAAATAACACATCTTTAGAGGTAAAAGGTGCTTTATTACCTCATTGTTATTCTTTTTTTATTACCTATGTTAACCACAATGTAATATAGGGACTATACAAGACATCTGGAAATTTCTGCACGCAATGTGAAGCAGAGGGTTTCAGAAAAATTACATTCTATCAGGTTAAATTAATAGATCAGTCCTTGAATTTTGTTGTTTCATACTTTCAAATGCTGATCCATTTTGTATCTTAGTGACGTTTTTCTTTGGCATTCTTAGGATCGTCCTGATATAATGGCAAAATACACTGTTCGTATTGAAGCTGACAAATCAAGGTATCCTGTCTTGCTATCCAATGGAAATCTCATAGATCAAGGGGGTCTTGAGGTATGCTTAACAAATCAGATGGGAAAAGTATGCCGCAAGTTTGATTTTGTTGTTTGTTCATGATAAGATGTTTATCATGACAGGATGGCAAGCATTTCGTAGTCTGGGAGGATCCATTCAAGAAGCCATCCTATTTGTTTGCCTTGGTTGCTGGGAAGTTGGAGAGTAGAAATGACTCATTCATTACCCGTTCAGGCCGAAAGGTCTCTCTTCGGATCTGGACCCCTGCACAAGATTTGCCCAAAACTGAACATGCCATGTATTCTCTTAAGGCTGCCATGAAGTGGGATGAGGATGTTAGTTTCTTGACTTCATCATGTAACCAGTTTCAATTATGGATGAAGATATCAGTATTGGTATCAATTATGGTTGTATCAGTTATTCGTGTTAAGGGATGTGTATCGGACAAATATCGGCCCATATATTGGGTGTATCAATGATGTTCAAAATATTAGTTAATATATTAAGATATATAGCTGATATGGCGATGAATCACGATTTTGTCGACATACTAGGGACCCAATACTGGTATATATCGACTGTTATTTCATTCCTTGACTTCAATATGAAGCAACCCTGTCAATCCCAATCCTAAAAGTTTTTTGTTGTTTTTGGCTTTTTAGGTTTTTGGTCTAGAGTATGACTTGGACCTCTTCAATATAGTGGCTGTTCCAGACTTTAACATGTGAGTTGAATTTGTCATTGGATATGCCTGTAAATGCTGTATGCATAATTTTCTCATGGTAGGATGCACTTTTTCCCTGTTTTTGCGTATGCTGATTACTTTCTTCTTCCTCTTCTTCTTCTTCTTTCTCTACTTCTTGCAGGGGAGCCATGGAGAACAAGAGCTTGAATGTATGCCTTCTGAAGTTTTTAATTTCACTCATTGTCCCTCTCTAGCATGGTAAAAGTTCACTTTGAATCCTTTTCTTGGCAGATTTTCAATTCCAAACTCGTATTGGCATCTCCAGAAACTGCTACTGATGCAGATTATGCAGCAATCTTGGGAGTTATAGGGCATGAGGTATGCTGTCTACTACATAAAATTGCATGGATTTATGCTATCCAGGAATAAGATAATTGATCTGTAATTATTTTGCGCCTTTTCTTTCTATGCAGTATTTTCACAACTGGACTGGTAATAGGTTGGCTTTCTCTATGCTAATTCCCGCTACTCCTTGATGAAATGTGATCTCAATGCCCCACTTTTGGCATGTATATGTTCTCATGTCTTCCACCTAAATCTATATCCAATCGTTCAGGGTAACATGTCGTGATTGGTTCCAGCTGAGCCTGAAGGAAGGTCTCACTGTTTTCCGTGATCAGGTCTTAACTTTTAAGATCTTGAATGGCTATTAGGACTTGGTAAAAATTCTATATTTTATTTTCTTAAAACAATTTCCATTGGCAGGAATTTTCATCTGACATGGGTAGCCGTACTGTCAAGCGTATTGCTGATGTTTCAAAGCTTCGAAACTATCAGTTTCCTCAGGTTCTTTTCCTCACAATTTGCCTCAGGTTCTTTTCCTCACAATTTGGGAAAAATAATGTTACCTGAAATCGAAGTGGTCTTCTTGTGGATGTGGATTTGTTTTCTTAATTAAAATATGAAATGAAACAATAAAAATTTTCATTTATCAATTGTTTTTCAGGATTCTGGTCCTATGGCACACCCAGTAAGGCCACATTCTTACATTAAGGTAATTTCTGATTTCTTCATTTGCTTCTGTTGTTACTTGCTAATTAATTGCTTAGCAATCAAGTTTTGTGCTTTCTCTTAATATGTTCTCATGTTGTTGTACTCCTTTTTCATTACAGATGGACAATTTCTACACAGGCAAGTCTTTGTATTCACTGTTGGTAATTAATGTTAATTTTGTCTGCAATCTTCATTGATCTCTTTTGTTAGAATTGGTTACTTTACTTCTATTCTCACCTCTTTTCATTCTTGTTCATCCTCTGCATGATCATTTGGATATAACTCTGATCTTTGCTATTCAACGACATACATGCAGTGACGGTAGGATTAAGAATTTCTTTCTAGTGGCTTTATTTGACTTTGAACTTCATTCTCTATTTTCTTCGGAGAACTTATTCTCCCTGTTGGTTTCATGTTCTTTGTGTGCAGGTGTACGAAAAGGTCCAGATTTATCTCCTTGACTTTTTGGTCCTGCTGGCCCTAAATAAATGGAGAACCAAAAAATCATTTTGATGAAATATGATGATATCATACTTCTGTGGATAGCTCGTTATTTGATTTTTATTGAAATGTTTTCTTTTGATAATAACAGGGAGCTGAAGTTGTCCGGATGTACAAAACTTTGCTGGGGAGTCAAGGGTTCCGAAAGGTGACAATATGATTATGAATACATAAATGCAAGAAATTGATGCAGAAATGCACTTTTTTATTAAAAAAAAAAAAAACTGTGTGATTATGTCATTGTCTCATTCCATCTTGTTTCTGCATATTTTAGGGCATGGATTTGTATTTCAAGAGGCATGATGGGCAAGCTGTGACTTGTGAAGATTTTTTTGCTGCCATGAGAGATGCAAATGATGCAGATTTTGCTAATTTCTTACTTTGGTTTGTCATCAGCTTGTACTTCTTATCTTGTGCATTTTATCCACTAATTTGTCTATTAAGAATTTTATTGAAAAGAAATGTGTAGGTACTCGCAAGCAGGGACACCTATTGTGAAAGTTACTTCATCTTATGATGCCAAAGCACAAACTTTCTCATTGAAGTTCAGGTATGGATGCTATTATTTTGCTGCAGATTTATGTGTTTCTGCTTGGTGTATACATTAACTGTTTTGCTTGATGCTTGACGGGGGAATGTGGTAGCCAAGAGGTGCCACCAACTCCCGGGCAGCCAGTAAAAGAGCCTATGTTCATACCTGTGGCAGTGGGTTTGCTGGACTCCAGTGGGAAGGATATGCCTCTGTCGTCCTTGTATCATGATGGGAAGCTGCAGTCTCTCACTAGCAATGGCCAGCAAGTTTGCACCACTGTTCTTAGAGTGACAAAGGTTTGTTTTCTCCTTTATGTAAACTTTTGCTCGGTTTTTCATTTACTTTCAAGCTTATGCTTATTCTGTTGCAATTGCTGTGATATTGCTTAAGCGCTCCTTTTATGCTTATTCTCTTGCACTCATTCATTTTCATTCAACTACCAGGACCCTAAGATTAATTGAAGAGAAATATCTGATTGTTTGGTCACTAAAATGGGATAGGCATATTTACATGAGAGCATGCTTTCTAAAGTATTTTTTTCATATTTGAAAATGATCTGCTTTATTGACCATTTGGATGTTTTGAAAGCTAATGAGTTTTGAGTCAATCTTTATCTCAGATTGAAAAATGTATGCAAACCACATGCCTACCAGTTTGACATTTTGAAAGAAAATGAGTTTTGAGTCAGCCTCCATCTCAGATTTAAAATATGTGCAAACCTTTTTGGTAGGCATGTGGTTTAATATTAGTGAAACACTTCATGCAATCTGTTTGAATGACATTTTCACATAGAAAGTAAGAGAAAAAAGAAGAAGAGGAAGGATAGTTTCCTTGTTTGGATACCAGTCAAGATATAAGAAGGAAGTTGAATGATAACAAGTTAGTCTACTGTAATAGTTTTCCTGACTTCATGATATTATACTATACAAATGGGGACAAAACAGTAATGTTGCTTGTTGTCAATTTTGCTGTCAATGACAGATAATAAGAATCCTAATCTTGGTACTTAAACTAAGTAGTCAGCCATATAATTAGTCTAACTTTTCGAGTTGAAAGTTGGTGTACTACTGGGCGCTTCACTTACTGCAGTCTCTTTGAAGGACATTTGCACTAGGAAAGTAAAAGAAAAGAAGAGAGGGATAACTTGCTAGTTTCCCTTCTCAAATAACCAATCATGAGATATGTAGTGCAAGATGATATCTCTTAGTTTATTAATTATAGTTTGCTGACCCACATGCCATTAATTCACTTGGAGGGATAAAATAATAACAAACAGTAATCCTCTCGTTCTAAAAAATAGAAGGTAACAGAAACTTTTCATTCTTTTTTTCTACTTTGCACTTTATATCCAAGTAGTGAATGAAGTGGACTCTGGACCCTCTGGTCAAGAGAATTGGCATCTAAGCAAAGTAACTCTCATTCACTTCTCTTCCCATCATTAATCCCCAAATCACTCTATTTTTACATGCTATTGATGAGTTTGGATGCAAATTTTTATCACCGTTCACAACTAATAATGAATTTCATATCTTGTCCCGCATTTTCCTTCATAAATCATAATTGAAGTGGTATGTTCATCCTGAGCAGAAAGAGGAGGAATTTGTGTTCTCTGATGTACCCAAATCGCCAGTCGTATCTCTATTGAGAGGATATAGCGCACCAATCCGCCTTGAATCTGATCTGTCCGATAATGATCTATTTTTCCTACTTGCTCATGATTCTGATGAATTTAACCGGTAATTTTTCACATTACTGCAGCATCTCCATCTGCATCAGTTGAACTTATTATGATAGATCCCTCAATTATTTTGTGTTCTTCATGTTACAGTTGGGAGGCCGGACAGGTGTTGGCAAGGAAGTTGATGCTCAACTTAGTTGTTGACTTTCAGCAGAATAAACCACTGGTTTTGAACCCAGAGTTTGTCAACGGGATTAGAAGCATACTCTCGGACTCAAATTTAGATAAAGTATTTATGCATCTGCCTGCTCCGTTTTCTCCTTTTAATTTTCCACGATTGAGAAATGTTTTGTAAATTTAATGATCAATTTTATTTTTCATTAAAAAATACCGACAGGAATTTATGGCAAAAGCTATAAGCCTGCCAGGTGAAGGAGAGATTATGGACTTGATGGAAGTTGCAGATCCTGATGCTGTTCATGCTGTCCGAACTTTCATACGGGAGAAACTAGCTTTAGAATTGAAAAATGAGTTTCTGTTGAAGGTAATTTTCCACGGCACCAGACAACCTTGGAGCCAAAAAGTAAAGAGGAGGTCTACTGAAGAACCTCTGTTTGACATGGGGTGAGTGGGAGATGGAGCCAAGAGGTGGCTCTAAGGTCCTTCGTTGAGGGGAGGGTAGGGACTTTTGGGAGGACCATCACCATGCCAATTGTGGCTGACTATATGAAATGGATCCTGAGTTGGCCAATGTGGATGTTGACAAGGAGGGCCGGAGAGAGCCATTCTTTAGAGGGATAACAATGTTATCTAAAGAGAGCTCAGCAACCTAAGCACGTCTTCGAGTAAAAATCCTTTTCTTGGATGTGTCTCCCTCTATTTATTGAGGGACATAGGTCTTCTGGGGGTCAATTTTTGTAACAGAAGGCTGCTACAATTGTGGCTTTGACTTAAGAGAGGATTATAGACACAACTATTTCGTCCTTATTAATCACCCTGGGATCTGTAGTCTGTAACGGACGCTTTCTTTATTATTCCTTAATTATTCCTCTAAGATGACATGAAACGGAATTAGTTAGTTGTTACCTCGGTTGGCTTCTATCAAACCTCGTCCGAGGCTTGGAGGGTTTAGTATCTTCTGCTGCTGCTGAGGTTCTTGGTTCTCGGTCTTCACAAGACCTCTGGCAATTGGTTAAGTAATTCTTGTTTTTCTGTTGTTGAGACTTTTGAGAATTGATTTGGCATTCACTTTGTCAAAGGTCAAAGAAAATAGGAGCTCTGAACAATATGAGTTTAATCATCACAACATGGCTAGGCGAACCCTGAAGAACACCGCTCTTGGTAAGTGTTCCTTGTAACATGCATCTGCTTTAAGGATTTTGTAATATAATGACCAACGCTGCTCGTGTTTCTGGTGTCTGCTGTAGCATATCTTGCTTCACTCAATGATCCAGAGTTTACTGAGCTGGCATTACAAGAGTACAAAGCCGCAACCAACATGACTGAACAAATCGCGGCTGTGGCAGCTATTGCCCAGAACCCTGGCAAAACCCGCGACGATGCTCTCACCGACTTCTATAGCAAGTGGCAGCATGATTTTTTGGTAAGCATCTGTAAGCTTACCAAAAAAAGTAAGAAAAGGAACAATAATATTTGTAAGCTTTCTAAAGTTTCTTCTATAAAAGTTAAGATGAGGAAAATGACTTCTAAGATGGTTTGAACGTTGAAAGTGCGGCCAAATGAATCACCTCTCAGAAAAAGTTGGCTGTGGTTGGAGAGAAAAAAAAAATAAGGTCGATCTCGAGATACCTAGAGTGAACGATAATAAATGATTTCAGATTACTTATATACACAGAGCATGTTGCACTAAATTAAGTAGATTGATGAAAGCAAATTTTATAGCCGGGACCATTAGTGAGACTTAGGCTTTGTTGTTGTTTATCCACTTTAGTTGTTCTTGGTTATATCTGTTACGGGTGTATGCATGCTCAGAATCATGTGCAATAATACAAGCATTATTCGACTCTTTATCGTTTATTTGTTATCGGTTAATATAATACTGCTTAATGATAGTATAAACTGCAGTCTATTTCATGGATATTGGAACTCAAGATTGCTGCGAAAGTAAGCATTTTGTGTGTTGACAAAAGCTTGGCATTATTGGTCTCCTCTCTCTCCTTTTCTTTCAGGTTGTCACCAAATGGTTTGCCCTCCAAGCAATGTCCGACATCCCTGGCAATGTTGAAAATGTTAGGCAGCTATTGAACCATCAAGCATTTGATATTCGCAACCCGAATAAGGTGTGGCGCCACCTCCTTCCCTACATACATTCATATGCACTGGTGCATCCATATATAATAAAATATCGGCCGATATGTACTAGTATTGGAAGACATTGATACCGATATTTTTCGTGTCATCATATCAATAACATATTGCGATATATCAACTGAGGATTTTGAATGCCATTCATTAAGTGTTGGCCATTTTTTGAATAGTTTTTTTACATTTTTTATTTTTTTATTTACTATGCTTTTAGAAACTCAAATCCATATGTTTTAAGCATATATAAATTTTCCAACAAGTCTAAATTTACCTATTTTATAGAGATATAAAATGTGTAGATTAAAAGTTTTTGGATACTTCTAATAACCGAGAAAGTTATCGATATTTATTTTGATGAAATTGATTAAAACTCTTCAAATAAATAAATATATGATTAAAAATTATCAAAATAAAATAATATAATTCATTTTTGATGTTGTCATAAGGGAAAAAAAAATGCATCTAAAACCATTGATACCGACAAGTGTGGCATGATACGGCAACTACTATGCTGATATTTTTTTCATTTACGGTGCATGCCTAGAAAGTTTAACAGATGGATGTGTGTAAATGATGTCGACTATGTTACTCTTCATGTCATGGTATGTATTCTACATTCCAAAGTATGGTTGACATTTGAATTTGGTGTATAAAACAGGTATACTCACTCATTGGAGGATTTTGCCGATCTCCTGTGAATTTCCATGCAAAAGATGGTTCTGGTTACAAATTCTTGGGGGAAATTGTTGTCCAACTAGACAAGATCAATCCTCAGGTATGTGCCCGGAAGAAGTGAACTTAGGTTTAGGATTCGCTTTTTGTTTTGTCTGCTAATTGCGTTGTTCCCGTCATCGCAGATGGCCTCAAGGATGGTATCAGCTTTCTCTAGATGGAGGCGATATGATGAAGCCCGGCAAAAGCTAGCTAAGGTGAACTTTGTGCCCCCATTAGCATTTGTTTCTGGCACCACCGCCGTGATGTTGGAGGAAAAAAACACGGCCACGGAATCTCAAATCAGTTTATCTACTTCTTCTCTTGAACTTAGCGGGAAATAAACATATAGAGCAAATTGCCACGCGCTTAAGACATGAGCAAATTTTTACACAGAAGACTCGTTATCAAACTAAAGATAAAAATCATGGGACCTTCATGTTGAAAAATAGTGCTCCACTGTTGATAATCGTGGTTACACAAACCATAGCCCCTTAGAAGCGGATGTTGAGTACATGACCCTCACAACGATGATGTCTCACACACTACAATACCTGTGGAAATCTTGAGACTGGTATGAAGAGGGGGCATAAGAGAAAAATAAATCAGTGTACGTGTTCTGCACTAGATTTAGAAGGATAAATCGAAGATTGTTTGCAATCAAAACACAAATCGTTGTCCGACTGAAGCACCAAGTTTTGTTCTTCTCCCTTCTTTCTCCCTCCGTGCCGCTTTCTTTCTGAAAATGACACTTAAACGAATCCCTAACTCTGTGATTCCTTTTATACACAAGTAGAAAAACTGTCACGCTGCTCAACCACCAATCGTGCACCGGTTGTGCACGAGCTTCTGTGGACTGGCTGCTCAAGCTCCCTTTGAGCGCACATCAAGCACTGCATTCTCCCAATTAGTAAGAATCAAGTCAGCATAAATCAGTAAAAACCAATTGCAAATTTTAATGCACACAACGTGTAATGACAAAGGCTCTTTCCACGGTAGATTAAGAGAAACAGGCTATTGACATTTCATTTTGAATATCCGGCTCCGTGCTTTCTTGCGCAGGTAGCTTTATGTTCACAAGTTGGCTTAGCTGGCTTTTTGTCCGTTATTCAGAAATCTCTTAGGCGTGGGATTTGCCTCATACCCGTTACACGCATTATGACTATTCTTCTTTATCATATGCCCTGTCTACCATTGAATATTCCTCTGCCTTACCAAGATATTGCCATGAAAGTAAATGTAAGCTTGGCATGATTCCTCGCAGGCACAGCTGGAGATGATCATGTCAGCTGACGGGCTGTCAGAGAATGTATTCGAGATTGCCTCTAAGAGCTTGGCTTCCTGAGTTCCTTGCTTTCAATATATATATAATGCATTGTGGCATGCATGTAGTGTTGTGGAATGGTACATGTCACAAGGTTGCCATAATTGAATGACGTCATTTTCCTATTCATGTGAATTGAAACACAAGCTTATTGTAAGACAGATGTTTTGGGTCACTCGACACGTTGTCTAATATATGTTTTTATCGTGTGAATGTGTTAATGTAGATTAGATGTTACTTCATTTAAGCGTGTAAATTTTCTAAGTCAGCTAATGTAAAGTAGTCTTAGTGCATATGTGGCTTTTAAATCTTGAGATTTTACGTAGATGGGTTATTGTAAGAATGGCGAGGGTTTGAAGGAGGTAGACAGAGTATCAAGGAGAAGAAGAAAGGGAAATAAAATCTGGGAAGAGAAAACGGAGGCAAAGGCAGAGAACAAATAGAGAGAGCCTGCAATCTTATTCAATGCTTCTGTTGGGTTCTAATATAAAGGCCCATAAAACACGACCCAAAGAAAGGATCCAAGTGAAAAAAGCTCAGAAATGTATTCACGGCCCAAGAGGCCCAGAACACAGGCTAGTGTCCCAAAAATCGAGATTACGACAAAGGTCTGAGAAATCTCAAAAGTTCGAGGACACCGCAAATAGCAGATGCTATACAGGTACGAGGACCAGAAGAAGAAGCTTGAGAATCTTAGAAGTTCCCTCAAGCTTCAGATTAGTCCGACAAGTCATGAAAAGATGCAAGGATCCTCCACAAAGGGCCAAAGATCCTCAGAAAGGCGGTTAATATCCAAGAGCTGCCTTCTTCAACGAGTCCGCGAACTCATAAAGAGACAAGGCACGCCACTCAGAGATGAGGACTCTCTCATGCACGGCCGAGAACACCAGCTGAGTAATTTTGCCGTTTTCTAAGGAACCTACAACTATTACGAGACGCCACCTCCACAGAGCACGTCTAGTCAAATAGAGACTGACGTCTAGAGTCTACACCCCTAACATGCTCAGGCCCTACCAGCAGCGTTAGCAGCGTGCCCCTTGCACACGTCATTATTCCTGACATGGACAGCATGTCAGGTGGACGGCACCCTTACGCACTTGGCATGATCAACAGGACAGTGGGCAGCCTCTCGGCCGCTCGCCTGTTGCAACGTGTCATCTCCCTAGCAGCACAATTTTTTCTATAAATACCCGGCAAAGGTTCTTGCCTCAGGATCTTTTTTTTGGACTCTCTGAGAAGAACGAAGGAGAAAAAGGAAATATTTAGGAACTTCAAAAGAAGAAAATCCTCAAAGAAGAGAGATTAAGGAGAGAAAGGGAATATATTCTCAAAAAGTTTGTACTTTGTAAAGGCTCCCCCCATAATGAAGCATTTCAAAAGGCTTAGAGTTTCGTGATTTTTCTTTTTCATTTAAGAGGAAGCTTTCCTCTGTAAAACTCGGTTTCAATTTCTCTCCCTCTCAATAACTCACAATTCCAAATACTTGTGTTGTACGTGACCCCGAGTTTCGAAATGCAATAGCTTCACTATCTCTAACACAGCGCACTGCTCAATGACCTTCTTTTTATGAAGGAAGAAAGTAATATACCCTAAAATTAATGAAATATCTCAACAAAAATAACTAAATATCCATTCTTTATCTATGACCAGCTAGCCTGCAAATAGAATAGAGGAATAAAAAAACAGTTTTAACTTGCAAATAAAATAAAAAAAAAATAATTATGAATTTTCTAATAGTTATAGATGTGGCAATTAATTTTTAGGATGTATTTTTTAAAATATATATTTTTTTAAAAAATAAAACTGAATAAAATCGTACTTGTGAGGAAACATATGAATAAATTTGCTTTAATGTGTTGGGCATAAATTAATAAAGTTGCTAAAATTTTGCCGACGAAATTAATATGTTATTAAATTGAAATAACGGGGAAACGAAAAATGATGACGTACAACGATTAGACGTGACATTGCGTCACCCACCGTTGATCACGTCTAGTTTACGTTTTCTCTCCACCAAACGTGGGCGATGATGTTAGCATTCATGTCGCGTTCCTAAGACAACGCTCGTCGTCTCTGCTGGTCTGGCCATTTTCAATAACTTATTTTACTTTATTTATTTCTCTATCGGAGTATTTTCTGATCTCACTCTCGTCGTGACTCGCTTTCCCACTTCCCCTGCGTCGTCTTCATACGTCTTTATATAAGCTGACACGCTGAGGTATAGTACATATGTGCGTTTCTTGGACGCTAAGGCACCTCCAGTTGAAACTTCTGTGAGTTCAATATGAGTAAGAACTTCATTGTAATTCGGCGTCTTCAGCGCTTTATTCTCTGCACGGAAGTCGGTTAACTAGGGACATGAGTCTGCCGGTGTAAGCAGTTATATTTGATTAGTTGCTTCAGTTCAAATTTCCAAGGAATTCGATAATTTGCACAAAAGCATACTTTTTCAGGTGAGTACGGCGTTATATTGTTTTCCTTTGTTAATAGGAGATTAAAATTTTGTAGTTGTATTTTATTGAGAGCACAGAGTAGTGTTGTCGAATTTTTGTCCTTAAACATTGAACTGAATGGTTGGATTTTTGTGATCTACGGTAAAATAGTGGTTTCTCCTGTGTTTGAGGGCAATTATGAGACATTACGTAGATTCTTGAAGCCTCGTTAAAGATTTTGATAAACACATCTTATGATTTTGATTTTGATAGATTTCTGATGCCCCCATTCACTCTCGCTTTTCTTTTTAAAGTACGGAGGGGGGAGTTGATAAGGGGCTGAAGCCAGGCAATTTGCCCAAGCAAGTAGCTATCCCATCACTAGTCTTAATTGCATGTAAATCCCGACCCATTTGAGAAAGCATTTAATGTGAGACAGCTTTAACGGATTTCTAAGATTGTCTAGGATGATAGAATTCATGGACTTTGGGGGAAGAATGAAGCTTTACAACATTATAGCATGCAGTTTAGCAGGGCACGGCATGCATATGACCATATACAATACATCGCATGGTTGGATTGCCTGCAACCACACATACATGCAACTGATTGGCTAACCTGCACTCATTGGTGCACATATGAAAATTTGCTGGCTGTGTTCAAGAAATGTGTAATTAAGGTACAAGAAGCTGCAGAGTTGTTCTTTAATTCCCGCAAGCCCAAGTATTGTGCCTTCATTTGCCTGATGACCAGTATTTTTTTTTTTTAATAATTTTTTATCGTTGTGGTTTTCCTAACATGTATCTGTCTCTATCTGAGATATCCTACATCCTAAGATAAAGCGTGCCTTTGGATCACTGCCCCCCCCCCCCCCAATTTTTTTGTGGGGTTTTGGTGCGTGGGTTCCAGTGTGTGCTGCTGTGTTCAGGGATGGTCCTTCTCTTGCTGTTCCCTTCCTACGCATGTTTATACAAAAAAGGCTTCTGGATTTTCCAAAAAACATACCCTAATATGTTTCAAATGCTTTTCCTTGAGGATCATGTCAGTCCAATTCATGCTGTCTTAAGATGTTCTACAGTAGTACTTTTTTTATTAAAAGAATTCTAAATAATTTGACTTTTAAAGCAGGTTCTGATCATGAAAATTGGTCGCTAGCATCATTTTTGCCTTCATAAATTCCAAATCATAGTTGCTGGCTTGGTGTTGCAAGCATGGATATCTCTTTGTTAAGAAGGATGATTTCATGTTGACTCATAATCCCACATTTACTTTGGTAAATGGATGCCATATAAAGATAATGATGCCTTTTTGGTGCGGTAAGCCTTCCTCCAAAGAGTCAAAGAAGAAGATGAACAAAGAAAGTTCTAACAAATCAAGTTGCACAATACCTAGGAAATTTAAGAATGCTTCTGAAGACAATGGCAGCTGTAAATTTGGAGGCTCACGAAAACATTGTAGGGATGCAGTTTCAGGAAAAGGGTTTGCATTATCAAAATCAGGATCACCTCTTGCACGAGTATCACACTGTCAAAGCATTCCAGAATGGCCTCGTGCTCAACCGCTTCCACTTCCTGGGTTGCACCAGCATACTGATTTTGGAATTAATGTGTCACTAAAATCAGAATTTCATAGTGGCTCCAAGCCTTTGCTAATTTCGTTTCTTCATGAACGTGTTCTGACCCGGCAAACTCAACCTGCCGGAGACCTAGCCACTGCCTCTGCTTCTAGTCATAGCTCAACAGATAGTGATGATCCGCCAGACTCGTGGCTCCTATCAGACAATGAAAGTCGCAACAGAACTGCTATTAACAGCCCTTCCAGGTGGGATTTCCTCCATCAAGATTATCCCTTTTATGAAAGAGTTGTATATAATGTTGTATGTCTGATGCCTGCCTGAGATTTTCAACATTCATCACGGTTTTCTGTAGTCAATTGTTTCATATATTTGTCTCAGTCTTTCTTGCTGCACGAAGCACAAGGATCAATCCCCTGTTATCGCAAGAAGCAGTTCAAAGGAGCGACAGAAGCCAACTAATCTGTTTTTCGATAATGACGTTCCTGCTGTGTCTGCTGACCACGAACCTTTAAGTGCAAAGATGAAAAATTTACAGATTCCTGCTCATGCTGGTTTCTGCACTGCTCCTGATGGCTCGACGTCAAGTCCTTTTAGAATTCCTCTCAAACTATTTGGGAACGGCCAGGTTATTAGCCCAGCTTCCTGGACGAGAAAGCAATGTCCAGAAATGACTTTGTTTGAATCTGGACATTGCCCTAGTCCAGGATCAGGTCAGAATTCAGGGCATAATTCAGTGGCTGCAGATATGTCTCGTTATCTCTTTTGGCCACAGAGTAGGTGTTACCCTGACTGTTCTCCAATACCTAGTCCCAGAATGACAAGCCCAGGACCAAGCTCTAGGGCACCAAGCGGTGCTGTGACTCCTTTGCGTCCTCAGGCTGAAGGGGTGGTGACTGAATTGCCTACAAAGAGAACTGATGTTGGGAAACATCAGCAAAGTCACCGATTACCACTTCCTCCTGTAACAACCTCTAATTCTTGTCCATTTCCCCCTTCACATTCCACTGCTACAACTCTCTCAGTCCCTAGAACTCCTGGACGAGCAGAAGGTCCGGTAAGTCCATTCTCAAGATGGAAGAAGGGACGGTTGCTAGGAAGGGGCTCATTCGGACGTGTATATCTTGGTTTTAACAGGTCTGTAAACCAACGAATCATTTATGACATTGAGCATGTCCATATGATATTCTTTTAATAATGAAGCAACATTTTTTCCTCTTTTGCCCTCTCTCTGTGTGTTTCATTTTTGCTTATGCTCCTTTTCCTTTCTTCTTTCTCGGGGTGTTTTTGGTAGGAGGTTAGGATGGAGATTTTGTGATTCAGTCAAAAAATTTGGAGAACAGGATCTTTGGTTCAAGGATTAAATATAGAGGTTGGAGTTATCTTGGTTTTTGAATTTTATTTGAACAAATGCTATAAATTTATCTATTCTAGGTAGTCTTGTAGGGTAAATTTATTTAATTGTTAGAAGAGAATGAATATATTTACCTCATCATACCAGAGTTGTCTAAGTCTATCTTATCATTTATCTTTAATACCTATATTTAAGTTCATAAGGTGTGACCATCCCTCTAAATAAGTTACTTGTATCGTTTTTCATAAAAGGTTGAATTATTATAAAGTTGTAGATTTTGGATTGTTCCAGTTGTCTCATCTCTTCTATACTTTCCTTTCTGACTTCATTTAGCTTGGGATTTGCAATATATTTTGTACAGGAAACATTTTGGGACTGTTATTTTTTTCTATGTTAATGTGGACTACTATTTGTACTGGTATTCCAACCTGATTTGTTTTTATAATTCTATCTTTGTTCCTTTGGTAACAGTGAAACTGGGGAGATGTGTGCAATGAAGGAGGTCACATTGTTCTGGGATGATGCCAAGTCAAAGGAAAATGCACAACAGCTAGGGCAAGTATGTTTCCATGCTTTATCTGTTTAACAAGTTATTAGCTAGAATATGTAGTATCTATCCTTTCAGTAATTAGCAATGAGTCCTGAGCCCGCAGAAGTGATAACTATATCTTGTTCTTCATAACCAATATTTAGTCCCTCAGTCAGTATTAACTGCAGTGTTTTGCTATTTAAGTGCTTTCCTTCTAAATAAATAACTATGTTGTAGTACTTCGATTTTGGCACTTCTTCAATCCCTAGTGAGAGCCATTTCATTTTTCATTGATTCATTCAGCAGGAAATTGCATTGCTGAGCCGCTTACAGCATCCAAATATTGTACAGTATTATGGAGCTGAAACAGTAAACATTTCTGCTATCTATTCTCTCTCATTTCCTATTTCGCTCCTTGCCAGGATGACTTTGTTATATGCATCAAGCTTTTACAATCATCTTAGCAGTTAGCAGCACAAAAAAACAGCTTTTGCAATCTTAACACGGTCCAGTTCCATAGATTTTGACATGTTGAATTATATATTTGTTGTAAATATGCCATTATCTTTGTAGATATTAAGAACCATAATGTGCTTATATTGTTTTCGAAGTCACATCTTGGGTTCTCATCCACGTTTGTGGTAGGAATCGAGCCAATGCTACTTTCAAGCTCTACCAGAGTTCATTCTCCAGTTGTACTCTTCTCAAGGAGAAGCATGCACTGATGAAGTTTCTGAAACTTCAATCATATGCAACAACACCTGTCTTGCTAAAAAGATTACCGCTGGAGCTGATTTTATTTTTTTAAATGCTTGCAATTTCTTGCAGTTTGATGACAAACTGTGTATTTATTTGGAGTATGTTTCTGGTGGCTCCATCCATAAACTTCTTCAAGAATATGGTCAGCTCGGTGAATCAGCTATTAGGAATTATAGTCGGCAAATTTTGTCAGGATTAGCATATTTGCATGCCAAAAACACTATTCATAGGTGAGTGTTTATCTTTTAGTAATTTTGACTTGTTGGTGGTGGTTAGGTATCAAAAAACATAGCAGATTCGTTTCATCTGGTGTTGCATATATTTTATTCCTAATCCTTTGTCTCAGCCATCTTGAAGTGTCATATGCTGATTATATATATGCTCTTCAGGGACATTAAGGGAGCAAATATACTGGTGGATCCCAGTGGCCGTGTAAAATTGGCAGATTTTGGCATGGCAAAACACGTAAGATAATTCTTGCATTTATTTCAAACTAGTTGAGATTTGTAATCATTAATACGCATGCCATCACACTAGACTGCTGTTGTTGTTTGTAAGCTCTATATAGGAGTAAATAAATTAGTAGTTAGAGTTGACTTACTTGTGGATCGTAAAAAGGATGCCTGGTTTACAATCAAATTGCACAAGTAGACCCCAAATAAGAAGAGCTGCCCCCCTTCAACATATATAAACCACGAATTGAGAATCAAATTGCACAAGTAGATACCCAAATAAGATGAGCCGTTTTCCTTCAATACATATAAACCACAGACAAGATGATATAAACAAGACATATTGAATAAATTTCTAACCAGATGAACCTGTTGATGTGAAGCCTGATAACTCCACTTTTAAGAAAGGACGAAAAAGGAAAAAAATATTTTCAACTTTTCCCTTTTTCCAATAGTATTTTTTTAAAAAGTTTTTTTCTAGTTTTATTATTTACTTTTTACCTTAATACCTATTTAATATGGTATATATTGGAGATTTTTACATCAAAAAACTTCAAAGGTGTATTGGTGAAACCAAAATATGAGGAATTTGGCAAAGTTTTTTTGCATGCAATAAATTTGGTACTAAAGTAAAAATTGAGAATAAAATCTAAAATATAATAGTTGAAGTAAAGGGAAAAGAAAAAAAATGGGAATGTTATTGGCAATTTTCCCTTTAAAAAAGCCTTTTCTGATCTAGTGAGAGTTAGACGAAATTCCAAGGGTAGCATGCAAAGTTTTTCCTTTTGTAATTCATTTAGGAGGTAATAAAAAGAACATGGAATGTTTGTAGACAAATCCCTAGATGGCTTTGTGATGTCCACCAGTACTCCAGAAATATCTACCATCTACAACATGGTCATGTGTTCTTCTTTCTCTTCTTATCCGTGAATTTTGCAGATTGCTGGGCAATATGCCACTTTATCATTCAAGGGAAGCCCTTACTGGATGGCTCCTGAGGTCAGCATCATTTTATCTTCGTGCTCTTAAGTTGTTTGACTCAATTTCTAGAAATGTTTTTCAGTTGCATTATTCATTCAGGTAATTAGAAATTCCAGTTGCTGCAGCCTTGCGGTGGATATCTGGGGTCTTGGCTGCACAATTCTGGAGATGGCAACCGCAAAACCGCCGTGGAGTCAATATGAAGGGGTTAGTAATCTATTGATAGACTAGAAACTGGTGAATGATCTCTTTCCCTCTATTGATATTATGTGGTTTCCAGATGGATTTAAATGTAAATTCCAATTGGGTCTCTTCTTTCTGTGCAAATTTTATCTTGCTGGAAATATATCAATGTCTTCTTGCATATTGGATTAAATAGTTAGTGTATATGCTTATCTCAAGGTTCCAGCTCTGTACAAGATTGGAAACAACAAGGAACTTCCTGCTATCCCTGAACATCTCTCTGAAGAGGCCAAGAACTTCATAAGGCAGTGTTTGCAATGGAATCCACAACATCGTCCAACAGCTATGCAGCTTTTAGAACACCCTTTTGTCAAAATTGCTAGTCCAGTGGAAAGGCCTGTGCTAAGTTCTGACCCTCCTCAACCAACACCACTACTTTACAATGCTGCAAGTTCTATGGTAAATTTCATTTTCTTCTTTTGATGTTGGTGCATTATGATGCAAGATGCAAAAATAAGTAAAGATAAGTATTCTGGTTGTTATTACTTCACTACTCTGAGTTATCAGGAAATTACTAACTGCTACTACATTATAAAAATTATCACACTAGTACCCTTAACTTTGGCTGTGCAGTGAAAAGCTGAAGGAACCCGTTATGCGTTGTATGAAAAGCCTTTCTTGTTTGAATTTTAATGGAAGCAAATGGAGATGCAAGTGAACCAATACTCCCATTATCTTATCTTATCTTATCATAGAATCAAACATCAGCTACTTCGTATGGGAAAAACAAGTCTCCGATGTGATATTGAACCAATACACCCTCATTGATTCATACACATTGGTATAGGCTTGTAGAAATAGATATGGCCCCTATAGGATTGGTACAAACCTGTGGATCCCGTACATAATGGCCTACAACATTTGTCCCACAAAATTTGACTATTAATTTACTAAATATCTTCTTCATGTTATATTAATGTACAAAATTTGAGTAATGTCATCTATTACTCAAATTCTTACATATCTATATCTTATGATCAACTTTCTACTATTTACTAATCATTTATCGTTTTTTTTTGGTTGAACAAATCTCTATTGCCCGCCAGCATCTTTCACTCTTTCTAACACACACATTCCTACACAAACACAGAAACCCATGACCTATGCACATACATTATCTTTGCCAATCTTTTTCTTATTTGTCTAAGATGTTAACCTTTTTTGAATGCTGGATCAAAATACATTCATAAGTCATTAATTGGTAGAACTTCTGAGTAATTGGGAATCGATGATGGTTATGTTTTGATTGGTCAGTGAACTTGCAAGAACCTAAGGAAAGTTGAACCTTGATCTTTCTGGTGGAAGAAGGGGCACATTATCACTTGAACTGCCACGAATGGGGCAATAGTAGTTGATGATACCTTTGGTAGGAGAAGTGCATAATAGGATGCCCATTTTTCAATTTCTATTACGTCCTATTTTGGGAAAAATATGATATATATGGCTCATGCTTTGTTTTGATGTATATGCCCATAGAATAAAGCTGTTAAAACTGTGTAAAAGTTCACACACTCATGGAAGAGGGGCAAGAAAGGGAGGGAAGTGAAGGAAGACAGAGAGAGAGAGAGAGAGAGAGAGAGAGATTATCATTTATTTACAAAAAATAGGCAAAATGGCATCCTGCTTTATGTGTGGTTAGTGTTTGCTTGTGAACTATGATGCATGAGCTTTTACCTGATGAATGGCCACAGCTCTTTCACATACTGTGTTGCTTGTCTCAGAGTTTAACTGATGTTTTATGTTGTTGGATCGTTTAGGAAATGGGACATTTGAAAAACTTCTCCCGCTTGGACTCTGAAGGGGCTGATATACCTTTGTCTAGTGGTTCCAAGATCACTTCAGCGCCTAGGTTCCTTGTTCCCTCCTCTTAAATCTCTGCACGAAATATGAATGTTATGGCAATTCTGATTATTGCATGGGATCTCAAGAAAAGGTATGATACTCCGAGATCATATGTTGTCACCATTCCATTTCAGAAGCTGGAATGGTGAAAGAGATGCAGTATCAGGACACCGTTTGTGATGTGTCATATATTGTCGTATGTGTCAGAACACCTTTGCAGCAAGTGATCATATCTCATCTCTTTTTCTGTCCACTATAGCCCGATGATTTTGCCCGGCAACACTTCATTGCAAAGTGCATAGGCAGCTGTGCTTCCGTATGTTTGTTTTGGGCAAATGAAATGGAAAAATCTTTGTTTTTACATAGATATCTACAGGAGATTGAGCTTCTATCAGAGTGAGTTCCCATGAGATAATCTATACATGTAAACATAGATGTACAGTTCTTCCTTGTTAAGCATAGATGAAAAAGCTTGTAGATTGGGGCATGCTTGATTCCTCGTTTAGTTGTAGGCTAATTATTCAGTCGTTGCTTTGGACAGGTGTTGGAATAGTTGTCGTTGTTCCATTTCTTTCCTCATCCTTTTGTTAGGGTTTCTACAGAGAACTGTTGCAGAAGCATTGTATATATCCTGCTTATTTTGTTAAATTATATGGAAGAATAATATTCATATTCCATTTGTACTCCCACTAGATAGAAAAAATGTGCCATATTGCTAGCATGTAACATAGAGTAATATTACAACATAATCCTTTTAATGCTTATCTTGACATAGTGTTTTATTTATCCTTTTATTATTGGGTAAGTAACATCCGATTCTACTTTCCCCTTAACTTTCAGCTACTTTAGGGTCTGTTAAGCTGAGGCTGAAGTCCCACGGCTTGCTTGCCAATTCTGCATCTTTGGCCTGAGGGGCTGGAGTGGCTCTGTTACAGTCCATGAAATACTCGCCACTTACCCCTTCAACTTGGGGATGCAATGCTAAGTAGCACGTCGTTGCTGCTCCCTGTGGCGGCATCACCAGAGTTAGCAATCATACGAAATTCATCATCTCTTACAATTATACAGACGTAAATTATTTAATAGTAACAGCATTAAGCGAGTAATCAGGGATGTCATAGATGTTTCTGTGATAAGTCATTTCAAAGTATTTCTAAATTTATCAATTACATCGTTTGACTTTTGAACTTCAATCAACTTGCTCCTCGCCACTGGGTTGTCTAAATTGCATTTCAAGCATTTGAACTATCGTAAATGTCATACCCTCATTTATTTCAAACAAAGGTATTTGGGCAGCCGATCTTATCTATTTTGTAAGATGTTTAGTTGTTAAAAATGAATAAATTAAAAATGGAATAAGCATTACTAAAAATAAGATAAAATTAAATATTATATTATTCAATTCGTAAGAAGGATAAATATTATGATGGAAATACCACCATGATGGCTGAAGGAGGGGCACGGGATGGCAACAGAGGCCTGTAAGTGACCAGTCCGCATCGATCAGGGCCACCAGAAGAGTGCTTGTGCCAGAAGGTTTTCCAGAGGTGGGCCGGCACCTGTGGGAGACCAACTGTGTGGCGGAAGAGGAGAGGCAGGATGGGGCGAGAAGGACTGGTAACCGAAGCTCGTGTAGAGGCACCTATGGCAAGACCCGTCATCTTAGTGGAAATTCTTTCAGAATTAGAAACTTCGAGGTTTTTAAGATTTGATTTTTCCACTTGCCCGGTAACAAACCAACCAACCCCTACCTAGGCTAGTTATTCTTGGGATAAGTTATTTCCATTTCTCTAATAATATATATTTTTAGAGAAAAAAAAATATAAATATATATAATTTAATATTCTCAATTGCTATTTTACAACTAAACAGCATAATGAGAATGAGACTGTTCAGCTCCGAGATCGGANAATTAATTTTTATAAATTTAAGAAAACGGGTCGACCCATATGTGGAGGTTGGGCGGGCACGCATGACCCGGCAGCCAAAACCGTTAAACGGTTTAGTTATCCAGAACTCTCACAGTCCACGTGCCCTCCAATCAAATCCTTGTTGCAGAGTCTCCTTCCATGGAAACCGAGACCGCCGCCAATGTTGGTCCTCTTCCCTCTCTGATGCTTCTCGTGCCCCGTTGCTTCAATTATTTCCTTTCTTCTAAGCCCCTTCCAAAACCCAGTTCTTAGATTCCTGCAAATCGCTTCCAATCTCATGAAAAACAATCTGCAATCGTCATGTTGAAAACCGTTTCTTTGTCACTCTCTCTCTCTTCTACGACTCACTCGAATTCCTTTTTCTCTCCGAAACCCCACAACAGCCAGTTTCCCGATTCCAATTCCTTTCCTCACGATTTACCATTTATCTCCAAAACTCATCCTCTCTCCTCCAATTTCAGAGCCAAAGCGAAGGCCAAAGAGCTCGTTCTGGCAAACCCCACGATCACTGTCGAAAAGGGCAAGTACAGTTACGACGTGGAGACCCTAATCAACAAGCTCAGCAGCCTCCCTCCGCGCGGAAGCATCGCCCGTTGTCTCGACACCTTCAGGAACAAACTCTCGCTCAACGACTTCGCCTTGGTTTTCAAGGAGTTCGCCCATCGCGGCGATTGGCAGCGGTCCTTGCGTCTATTCAAGTATATGCAGCGTCAGATTTGGTGCAAGCCCAATGAACAAATCTACACCATCATTATTGGTCTCCTTGGCCGCGAAGGTTTGCTCGATAAATGCCAGGAAATCTTTGAGGAAATGCCTGTTAATAATGTTGTTCGTAGTGTTTTTTCATATACTGCTTTGATAAATGCTTATGGTAGGAATGGGAATTATGAAACTTCCCTGGAGTTGCTTGATAGGATGAAGAAAGAGAGGATCCCCCCTAGTATTTTGACATATAATACTGTGATTAATTCCTGCGCCAAGGGTGGGCTTGATTGGGAGGAATTGTTGGGATTGTTCGCAGAGATGAGACATGAAGGGATTCAACCTGATATAGTGACTTATAACACTTTGCTCAGTGCCTGTGCTAGTAGGGGTCTAGGAGATGAGGCCGAGATGGTATTCAAGACGATGAATGAGAGCAGGGTTCTACCTGATATAACCACGTATAGCTATGTTGTTGAGACATTTGGGAAGTTAAGGAAGCTTGATAAGGTCTCTGAGCTCTTGAAGGTGATGGAGTCTGAAGGGAACTTGCCAGATATATCATCATATAATCTGTTATTAGAGGCTTATGGGAAGGAAGGGTCTATCAAAGAGGCCATGGGCGTGTTTAGACAGATGCAGGCAGCAGGTTGTATGCCAAATGCAGCTACCTATAGTATATTGTTAAACGTGTATGGTAGCCAAGGAAGATATAATGAGGTTCGTGAACTTTTTCTTGAGATGAAGGTAAGCAATACAGAACCGGATGTGGCTACTTATAATATACTTATAGAGGTTTTTTGTGAGGGTGGATATTTTAAGGAGGTGGTGACTTTGTTCCATGATATGGTGGATGAGAATGTTGAACCGAATATGGAAACCTATGAAGGGTTGATATTTGCTTGTGGTAAGGGAGGGCTACATGAGGATGCAAAGAAAATTTTGCTTCACATGAACAGAAAAGGGATTGTGCCAAGTGCTAAGGCTTATACAGGGGTCATTGAAGCATATGGGCGGGCAGCATTGTATGAGGAAGCTCTTGTAGCTTTTAATACGATGAATGAGGTGGGAAGTAAACCTTCTCTTGAAACCTACAATTCTTTGATACATACATTTGCAAGAGGTGGACTTTACAAGGAGTCAGAAGCAATCTTGAGTTGGATGGTTGATTCTGGTGTTCCTAAGAACAGGGATTCATTCAACGGGGTGATTGAAGGTTTTAGACAGGGAGGGCAGTTTGAAGAGGCTGTGAAGGCTTATGTTGAGATGCAAAATGCGAGATGTGAGCCTGATGAGCGAACACTAGAAGCAGTTTTGAGTGTTTATTGTTTTGCAGGTCTTGTTGAAGAGAGTGAGGAGCATTTTCAGGAAATTAAAGCTTTGGGGGTGTTACCCAGTGTCATGTGTTACTGCATGATGCTTGCAGTCTTTGCAAAAAATGGAAGGTCAGATTTCTTTCAGTTATTTAAATTGGTTGTCCATCTGTGAACTGATATCAATAGGTGAAATGCTATTATAAAAATATGCTGACCTTTTATCTCTTCCTAATTATATTAATGATGTAAGCATGCCTTGATAGTTTTGGGAACTCATATAAGCTACATAACTGTGGAGGATTATGTTGGCCACTGATAACAGAGAATAAATACATTTGGATTACAATAGGTTTACGTATATTTGATGTATTATCAGCAGCTTTTTGTAGAGTATTCAAGCAGACACATGAAACTTTTCGGTTTACTTATTTCTATGGGATTTTTTCCTCTCTCTCTCTCTCTCTAGCTTATAGAAAGTCCTTTGGAGAAGAAATAATGCCACTAAAATGAGAGCTATATTTCTGATTGATTTCCTTTCCATGCTTGTTTAACTTCAAAAATTGGTATAACAAATTCCCTGTCAAAATCTTAATGGCAATGTGTCAAACATTATACCTGAAGGTGACTGAAAATGGCACTTGTCCTGTGTCACTTGTATCCTATCTTGCTCCCCTCTTACACCATGAATGTGGGGACATGAGGTGGGGAACATGTTTTCCTCACCACCACTCTGCAATTCACGTGATACTATATTTATGTCAACATTGTAAATCTCTACTAACTCATTGGTAAAGTAATCATCTCATTCTCCCTCACTGCTTGAAGTGCAGGGGTGGGAGTGGGGGATGTCGACATGAAGTTCATCAAGCATCTTGGTTCAAGTATACGAAATTTAATCACCAGAGCAGTCACCCTTCCCTCAAGTCATAAACCATAGCTCCATCTTTGGATATATAGTTATATACCCAACCATACAAGATATGATTTTGGGTTTGATCAGCACTTACATAAGCGCAACTTACACATTATCTGAAAAAAAAGTAAGGCGGCAGCGATTTCTGCTATTCTGTTGTGGTTACTGCACCCAGCCCATTTTTGTTTCATTTCTTTCTTTTTTCGTTTTTTGGATGAGGGGGGGTTGAACAGAATTTTGTTTTTATGAGGTGCTTTTTCTGAGTAACAAACTGTCCTGGATAAGGTAGGTGGATCAGCTTATTTGGGGGGGGGGGGGAGAGGGGTATGCTATGTGTTCAGTAGCAATTTATCTTTTCTTGGTCATGTTATGCTTTAGCTCTTCTTGGATTTTTATTCCTAGTTTTAGCTGTAAAAGGGGCCGGTTTATTTCAAAGTGATCCTCCGTACTAATAACCTTCTTATTTCTGAATGGCAATCACTGTTTGTGCCATGATTCAAAGATGAGTCAGATCAAAAGGATAAATTTCCCATTTTTCATTTTTTTTTGTTTGACCAGTTTTGAGACGTCTTCCAGAAAATTAGTTTTTTGGAGTATGCCAATTACTTAATGTTTTATAAATGGTTTACCTTTTTTCCCCGAGGCTGTTTATAATTGTGCTCATGCTATTGCATTTACTCATATTTTATACAGATCCATCATTCTGATATCATCTATTAGAATAACGAAAGAGAAGACTGAAAAGGAGATTGAAAACAACATTGAACTGTATCTGTTTTTTTTTGCATGAAAACTAGGAATGATTTAGAATAAAGAAGGAAAAAGATCCGGAATTAAGTTGCCTTTGGGCAGCTAAGTAAAACAGGGGAACATAACGACGTCTAGACTCACATCTTTTAAAACATGCCTAGAGTTAAATAACTACTGTTAAACTAAGATATTTATAAGTTTGCATGAGACACACAATCTTGGTGACTAAGGGAAGTTCAATAACCAACTAGTTTAAGATAAAATCCTTTGAACTTCTTAAAACGGTAAAAGACAAATTCTTTAGAAAGTCAACTTATAATATAGTGGATAAAGATGCTTTGGATGCCCTAGCGGCTCCTCCTAACATGTGACCCATATTTAAGAGTTAACTCTCTGGATTAGCCCTCTAAGCAATGGATTTGGGCTCCTTTTAGACTTTTTGGATGTTTGTTCACTAATGAGAATTTCCAAACCAGCACTTCCAGTTCTAAACACTTCAATTTTATGAACTAGCTACATATTAGAACTTTGTAGGATTGTAGGCTGAGTAATGTATTTAAAAAATTGTGGTGAGATATTCTCAAAAGCTTTTACAAGGGCATCGTCAAAATGGAAATATGAAACTTTTGTGAATGGTTGCTGATTTTCTAAAAGGCAGTGCTTTCCTCGAGCCTTGAAAATCTGGGCCACATGGAAGGCTTTTTTGGAATTGGAGGAACTGAATCATTTGTCTACCCTACTCATTTCAGAATTTGAGTCCCTGTTTATGTAGAAACTTCCAATCAAAACAGTAACTTTTTGGCCATAGCAATCAATTCCCACTCAAAACAGTTAATCGTAATGGAAGTTTGCTTATAACTGTTTTCGGTAATGGGATGGTATCTCGTAGAAATTGTGTTGACTGCTTCTGAAGATTCTCAGATAGACTTGGAAAATTTTGACATAATCCAACATCAAGCTAAACTCATACTAATCGCTGAAGCATAATTTCACTCGACTGGAAAGGCTCATGAACCTTGTATACCCCAATAATGACCAAGGACACCCAAGACAAATAAGATACTCAAGGTACAGTTGTCACAGAAGCCGTCTACACTAAAAACAGATCTAATAAAAGGTACTTGGCTAGATGAACTTTGATTGTTCTATTATCTAAAAGGCAATACCAGAATACCACCTTTGAGTTCTTGCATCACCATCGGCCACCACATCCTGGGAGATATGCAGTCTGGTTGACAACCTTTGTTCTTTTCCAATTATGGATGCGTAGACTGACGAACAAGAGATTGGCAGTGTTCTCAAAGATTGAATGTTGGTTTGATTTGTGGACTTTCTCAAATTCTTCAGTGACCCAAGCAAATTATTAGCTTTAACAAGAGGACACAGAGGCAAAAGCTGGTCATAACAATTTTGCTACATGAAAAGCTCTCAGGGACAAATTTGGTTGCATCATCATCAAAGGCCCACTAGAATTTTCTATCTAATGGCTGGTCTTTATATGATGGTCCAGTTGATCCTTTTTTGTTGGCTGGCTACTCACCTGTCCACCCTACTGAGCTGGTTCATTTGTCACCAACTCCTTGCTATCTCACATAGCCAAATAAAATGGCTGATTTAAGGTTCAGGTCATGTGAATGACTTCTTGGACTGTATGGAAAAATAACATATATCTGACCATTCTCAAATGCTACTATGTAGAAGCTTGGGCTCAGGTTCAAATTACAATATTTTATGTACCATAAAGGAAATCATCTAAGTTGTCCATCTTGACGCACAAAAATGCTTCTTTCTATGGCCTTTTCATGTGGTAAGCCTTTTCCCCCACATTTTGTCCAGTGAAAATGCTGCACGGGCTAAGCCATGTGAGGACTTGTGATACTTTTATAGTCTTTTTCCTTTTCTTACCAATTGGTGTTCGAATCTGTAAAATTCTCCCCACCTTAAAAAAAGAAAAAGAAAAATAATTCCATGCTGACTTTTTCTTATTGTCAATGGAAATGATTTTCCTAATTAACTGTCACATTACTTTTTCAAATGCATCTAGGCGTTCCAAGATCCTGGAAGATAGAGAAAATTTGGGAAGGTGTCTAAGCAATTTCTTATAGCCAGAGAATATATTAAGAAAATGGACGAGCATTGTGCCCACACAATTAGCTTATCGCAAATCTGTAGACTTCCTTACTTTATGCAAAATCCTCGTAAGTTGCACAATGAGGAGAAAAGACTATATGACACTTGGGCAAATTAGTTGCTCATGTCTAAACTCCAGCCTTTTGCACTTCTGTGAAGTTGTCGAACATTGTCTGGGAAAGCATTAATATGAAGCATGACATGATTCAAGGTATGTACTTTTTCTTCTCTTTTTTGGTTGGGGTGGGTAATAGATTAGGAACTCACTTGACAATGGAGGGGAAAAAGGATGCTTAAAGATTTGTGAGTATATAAAATTGTAACAAGCCATTACCTAATTCAAAGCAACTAATCATTGATCCTAGCTACTAAATTTGGGCCACCCTGTGTAGGTCTAGAATGCCTCATCCCATTTATTTAGTGAAGGGTGCCTTAGTTCTTAAATTTGTGTAATGTTCTTGGTAAATCAATGTGGGACATTACACTCTCCCCATGAAAGTCCTTGACATCCTTGTTTGCAATCATGATTCTTCCCAGTAACTATGGAATTCTAGAGGTGGTTCATATGGGTTCTAGTGGTGGCTCTCATCCTCCTTGTCGTGCTTTGTAGCAACAAATCCCACACAACACTTAGACTCCATTTGTATGGAAAATATTTACCAAATGGAAAATATTTGCCACGGAGAATATCCTTGTGAAAATTTTCTCCTAATTTTCTATGAAAAATATTTTCAAAGAAAATAAATTATCATAATATTTTCCATGTTTGGCATGTACTAGAAAATTTGGATGATTCCATAAATCAATTAGTGATAGTGAAGATTAGTGGTTATTGATAGTGGTTAATTTGGTCAACGATATTTTTTATTTAGTAGTGTTTTATAGTCAAGAAAATATTTTCAGTCATCGTCAATTGGCTATATGTGGTAATTCCTATCAGTGATGGGAGTTGGGAGTGTTGCTAGCTTGCAATTAGAGGTGGGGCTTTGGGGTGATTGCAGGAGTTGGTGTCCAGAGGCGCGATTGAGGGGCAGTGGCGGAGGTGGCAGGGGTACACTAAGAATGAATAAACCTGCTTATATGCCCAATATTAGGGCATCAGCAGTTGGTGACTGAACACAAGGGTCCGAGCATGTATGGCCAACAAAAGGCGATGAGAGTTAGCGATGTTAGCAGTCAGTAGCCAGCGACTGGTGTCATGGTGTCTACAATAGGCAAGGGGTTTTGGTTGTTACTGGCCAGACCCGTGGTGGGATCAGGGGCATCGTCAACTGGTAGCTGGTGGTGGTGGTCCGAGGTGTCATGGTTGATGATGGTATCATCTTCCACTAAAATCTTGGATTAGTAAGTGTTGGTGGTTAATGATGAGTAGTGGATGATTCCCGGAAAATTATTTCAAATGGAAGTCATTTTTCCCGAGTTTAGGATTTAGTCTTTGGTTGACCAGGTAAATATTTTTCATTCACTTATTTTTTTTCATATGTGCCAAACATTGGAAAATATTTACCTAAGCGTGCCAAACATTGGAAAATGCAAAATAAAACATTTCCCAGCAAAATATTTGCCAACAAACAACGGAGCCTTAGTTTTGCAAACTTTGACACCATTTTGTCACAACTCACCTGTAAGCTTGGGGGTCAGGTCGTGATTCAAAGTATTCACAATCAGCATCTATAGAAGAGTTGGGATTTATTTCCACAAGCTTCCTCTAACTTATGCATTAAAATGGAAAAAAAGAAAAATCTTCCACCGAGACGCCTTCTGCTCACTTTGTGCTGCGCTTTCATTGATAGTAGCACATCCTGCCACTTCCTTTGACTCAGGACTGGAGCTGGAATAAAGTATTAACCTGCTTTGGGGCCATAGAAGGCCTTCCGAACCTTTTTATCAAGGTTTGGCTTGTCCAATAGAGAGGGATTAAGTTAATAGTTTGGTTCAAGCAACACAGTCATAGTAAATGGAGCTACTTGGCTTGATGTGTTAGCAAATACATGGCACTGGACTGAGATGACTAGTAGATGATGTGAAACAATGGGCTCTTGAGTTAGATCAAGCTGTTCTTATGTATAGAGTTCGGTTTCATTACCAGCAATTGAGATGATATGGTTCCATGCAAATGTGGTCAATCTAAAACATCTGGCTTTCATTTATGATGGTTTCCGGTGAAGAGTGGTTTGAGAAGGATGCTCATGCATGATTGGTGGAAACAAACATTCCTGATGGCCATATGAAGTCAAAATATAAAAAAATTTGGTTTGGGATGGATGGGATACCTCTAATAGTTGAGGTGTTGGTGAGCAAATAATAAGAATAACTGAGTTTCGGTCACATCATGTTACCTTCTGTTACGCAAGGAGTAATACCTTTTTGTGTATTCCCTGAATGTAAATGGAAGTGTAATGTTCTTTTCTGCACATACAATTTTCTAATTAAACGACGTAAGTCTGAACTAACTTAAAATATTTTAGAGAAATTTGTCTGGTTCATTCATTCGCCATTATTCCCATTTCTAGATGCTGCTTATTTGATTTATACCTATTATGGAATGAAATATCAACCGATATCCGATATAGTAGCTGATATATATCGTTAACATGTCCCCATACCGAAATTTCTCCATAATGTGACAATATCATAATGCATCGAATAATATTCAAAATATTGTTTAATATATCAGATATTTGACAGATATATCAACTAATATTTCCATGTTAGTTTATGATTCGTAGAAAAGATTCAATATATGTGATATCAGTACGTATTATCTAATATATTCTATATCGATATATGACCGCAACCAGTACCAGTACCCAAATTTTCATCCATGATGCCTACACTTTTGTTTCCCTGTTTCAATATGCAGGGTCTTTCTTGAAATCTACTATTGGTCTTCCCAGTACTATCACCAAGCAATACTGCAGGAAAAACTTTATTGTTGTTTTCGTGTTTCTCTCATTTTTTTTACCCCTTGAGTTCTCTTGTGCCAGGTTGGATAATGCTTTGGAATTGCTCAATGAAATGCTCAACACAAGGGCTTCTAATATTCATCAAGTGGTTGGGCAGATGATCATGGGAGACTTTGACGATGAATCTAATTGGCAGGTTGTTGAGTATGTATTTGACCAACTTAATTCTGAAGGCTGTGGTTTCGGAATGAGGTTTTATAACATGCTTTTGGAAGCACTATGGTGGCTGGGCCAAAAAGCCCGTGCTGCAAGGGTGCTGAATGAAGCAACCAGGAGGGGGCTTTTCCCTGAACTATACCGTAGAAACAATCTCGTGTGGTCTCTTGATGTACACAGGTACCTTCTGATCAATCTCTTCTCCTTTTTCAGTTTTTTTATCAATTTTTTGACCTTTAGTTGATCAATCCAGGCATTGATGTAAATATCGGCTGATATGTATTAGTATCGGAGACCTGATATCAATATTTTTTGATACAATGACAATATCACTATACGTTACTGTATCGGTGATATATCGCGATATATCAACTGTAATATTGGCCGATTTGATTTTATTAGCTTGTGAGTTTTAAAAGCTTTTGCAATTCGATATATTAAACACCGATACATATTATTCGATATTAATATGACTTTAATCGATACCGATAGCGATATTTGCATCCATGATTTCAGGTTGTGGCCTGGCAGCACATGTACAGCATTATCAGTATGGCTTAATGATATCTACCAAATGTTCAAAGATGGGGCAAATCTTCCTCATTTGGCTACTGTGATAGTTGTGTAAGCTTCACTTTCCATTTTTTTTGTTTAATTATTCCTTTTCCCTATCACTATAGTTCTATTGCTGCTGTTCGTTTTTTACCCCCCCCCTCCTACTTGGGCAGGGGTAAGTTCTCTTTGGATTTGTTATACATAGTCTCACCTTATATTATGAAAGAGACTGTTTCCGCAATTGAAACTGATGACCACCAAATTACATAGTGACAACCCCACCGGTGCGCCGAGGCTCTCCTTTTAGTAGAGGATGAGGATAGTAGAAAAGAAAGGTGATTTTAGAACTTTAACTATAAGAGACTTTTTCCATGATAAAACTAGCTTTGAACTAGTGTGGCAGGAATAACATGCAAAAGCTGGTTGGGTTAGACTTCTCATTTCAGGGGTGCACTAGTGCTTTATTAATAACATAGCTCTGTATTTCCTGTTAATCAGTATTTTCCTCCTCTAATCTTATTACTTTTGAACTCGAAGGCTTTACATTTGCTCTCTACAATTTAAAGCTTTTGATTTTGCTCAAGATTGGTTGTTCGCGACTTCAACCAATATCGAAGATGATAAAAATGGTGATTTTATATGGAATGAATGGAACGATAGAGAGAGGGTTTGTATTATATGGGTTGTGATGATAAAAGGAAAAAATCATTTAAAAGACATACAAATTTGTAAATATTTTAAAAGGATATGGATATTGTAGGAATACTAACCTAAATTAATTAATTAATTATTTTTTTAAAAAGCAGTTGCCTGAGTGCCCAGTTGCACTGTTTCGGGCAAGCGCCTTATCATTTCACATTGCATAGACATAGCTTGAGCGTCTAGGTGAGTACCCTTACTATATTGGCCAATCTCTGCCCCCAATTTCCAACTTTTGTGTCTGATCCCCTCGACTCCAATATGGCCAATATCAGTACAGCTTTAACCGATACAGCTAACAATATTTTTATCAATGGTTCTTCCCAAACAGATGAATTTGTTCAGCACACCTGTGTCAACAGTCGGATACTTGATAGCCAACATTAACTAATAATTGTTGATTTGATTATCCATCCTTAATGGGCTTTGCTTTTTTTTTTTTATAGCTAATTTGGGGCAGAGAGGGAGTCGGTGAGGATTGAACCTACAGCATCACCCGACGGATTATCACCCCACCCTCTTCTGGGTAATCCTGCCCAGATGACAAATCAATCAACCGTCATTCCTCAACAAGTTTCATAAAAATCTTGGTGTACATACCATAAAAGTCACATAATAAGGAGAGAAGCCATTCAACATAAGGCATAATCGTTTATGAGCAGTTTCTATCTTTCCCCTCTTTGTTTCGTTCGGGCTCCCATAGGGTTGACTTACTGTATGAGCCCTCTTGCACTGCTTGTTCTAAGGTGAGTCAAATTTATGCTATTTTATTGGTACAATACAAAGAAGATGTCCTTATTGAGAATTTATCTAGATGCTCCTAAGCAAGGAATGAAGAAAAGACATTTCGTTTGACCTTTAATTTTCAAACAACTGTCTGAAGAACAATTCCTAAAAATTAAGAAGTGGTTAGAAATTTAGTTGGGTCGTGTGATAGTCTAGAACCCCGGTTGCAGACTAGTTGGATAGCTAGTGCATGTAAATGGATTATAAAAATCACGGTTGAAAATATTAATATTTATGTCAATTGGAGCTCTATTACTAGTGGCTATATCGGGTGATTTGTATCGGTATTAGATGTCGATAACAGATGAAATCAGTTTGATTACAGTTCAAATTATTGCCGATCGGGTTTGACTAATTTGGGTCAAAAAATTGGTTCATGGTTTCGGTTACTCCGGCCGTAAACTGAACCGTAAACATCCCTAGTTGTATTCCTTTTTTTTTCTTCTATTTTGCTGATGAGATATATTTCTTTTAGCAGACGTGGACGCATGGAAAATAGCTCGACGGCTCGGGATTTCCCTACCATAAAGGCCGCCTGTTCTTTTCTAGAGGATCATATGCCGCCGTCATCCTTCTCTGCACCGGGATGGAATAAGGGCCGCCTTGTATGCCATCGCACTCAACTGAAACGCTTACTAGCAGGTATACAGCAGTCTGCAGAATCTCAGAAAGGTGAAATAATTAAACTTAGCAACTCTCCATTGCCTATTCATATGAGAAGAAGAACATCATCTAGGGACAGTAAGAGTAATAGTAAGAGAGATCAACATACTGCCAAAGTTTCCAATGATGAGACCATTATGAGAAGAGAAACCGAACTTATGCCGGGTGCTGTTTGATTTTGACGATCGAATACGTTTCCCCTTCACAGTTCTGATTTGAAGGGACACTGCTAGACCCCACTTTGCTGGACTTAAGGCTTTGTTGTTTATGATTGGCCTATGGGTGCGACCATGGAGCCGAAACTTCATGATAAACCCTTTAAAGGGTTTTCCAGGTGGCTGCTCGGCAGTGTAAATGAAGACTGGTTTTGATCGGTTGGACGATCTCAGTGATATTGACTGAAAGGACTGGCCACCGCGCTCGGGTGCTGCAAGTTGAAGAGTTTTATGATATGTTTGGAAATTTTGGTAATGAAAATTTGGTTATAGCGTGAGTAAAGTAGTGATTCTCAAGTGTGATTTGATGTAGATCTGATTTACTCATTGATTTTGATTGATTCTTCATTAGAATTCCTCTGGTGCTGTAAGGCTCTTTTGGTTTGAAGCTTAAAGTAAGTGCTGTGAGACAATTGTTAGTCTTTTCTACGTTTTCTTTTGTTAAATAATAATAACTATTAATAGGAAGTGGCAAAGAATGTGCAACTGAAAAGCTAACAATAGAAATCATGGTAAACCGATGAACATAACCAATGATAAAAGTTCCCCTAACTTTTTGCAACGTGGATGTGACGATATGCATGAAAGGTATCCAATTTATTGTGCTTTCGATGGCATAGCCCCATTTAGTCATGAGTATCCTTGAGGTTGAAAACCATGCAAATTGCTCAATTTTACTCCATGAGCGATTTTACGATGTACAATGGGGGTGAGGATGCGCACAAAAAGATCACAGGATTCTCTAATTTATTTCGCTTTCAACTTGATAGCCCCTTAGAGCCATGAGTGTTTATACAGTATAAGAACAAGCCATGATCTCTCAATGTCACCCATGACATGATTTTGCGACGTACACATATATAAAAGGTATTAGATGTTTATCAATTGATTTTATTTTTAATTGCATAGATCCGTCAGTCATAAAGATTCGTGAGGTTGAAAATTAAGAAAATAGAGATTGTTAGGTTAGAGTCCTCTTATTTCTAACTTAAATTTAGATGTGATTTTATGGCGTGTACATAAAGAAGTTAAAAAAAAAAAAAAAACTAATGGCAAATTTGTTATAAAAAGCAGCTTTGATCAGTATTATAATGCAAGTATACATCTTCTATTCATTTATGGAAACTTCAATTGACTTTTCATTGTAAAGCCCACGGCTTCGCCTTGTGAGCCTGGCATGGCATTATCCTCGATTGGCTGACTCAAATTTAACATCAGTGCTTGGTAAAAACCTCGAAACATCTAGCCAACGTTAAGGAACTGTGCATTGATTTTGAAAGGCACGTATCAATTTAGTTTCTCGAGATTTATTGCAAAAACAGAGATTATTATGTATAATTAGAAGGCATTTTCTTGACAATTTTCTAATAAACTGGCTAAAATTTAGTAGGAACACTTGCAATAACTTTGGAAAACTTTACAACATAGGAAGAGTGTGCAGAGACTTCCATGGCATATGTTGGTTTGATTTTTTGGGGACTTTTGGGGGAAATGAAGATTCTCAGAGCAGAATTGAATGAGAATTTCTAGGCACTTTGAATGGCGCGAGATAAACAGGCTATACAAAATCATCATTAAATCTGATTCACTTTTAAACTGTTTGAAAAATGAAGATTCAAACTGAGGAAAAGAATCCGAACACGAGCCTTGTTGCAGAATGTGAAAAGGCTAATCTCATGTGATTGGAGTCGCAGAACTAAACACACACCCCGAGAAGGTAAAGAAGCATTTAATGGGCTCGAGGATGAAACAGAAGCATCAAGGATGGCTTGCGACGCCTGAATTTGTTTGATAATAAAAATCTACGAACTCTATTTGTAAATTTAAACTAAATTTCATATACATACTTCCAACCTGATGATGGAAAGTTGAATTGAAGGGCTTCGTTTTGTGGTGTTTGCGGTGGCTTGGGAACACTCCAAATGATGGAAAGTTGTTGCGATTCACGGATAAATTGCGTCAATGTATCATGCAATGAATTATGGTAATATAATGTTCTACAAATTCTTGGTTTTTCACCTCTTGAACTCCTGGATTTGCATTGCTGTGATTCGAATTCGATTTTGGAAGGAGGGGGACATGTGATGGGGTTTGGAAGAAGTCGGTTGCAACCTTTGATCGGCCATGGTCAATTGGACTCAGGTGATCGGACCGATCATTGAATCAGTCCTCGTGGAGCTAGCACCACTGATTTGTTCGGCCACCGAGCAAACTCACGTCAGATCGATCGAGACTGAGTCCCTACCAATCTTCCGAAACGGCAATCCTAACCGAAGTGACTATGGTTGATGTAGCTTACGGATCGCAGACGTTATCAGCCACGTATTTCATTAGAATCCCGCCGATTGAAAGCAGGTTTAATCTATTTGGTTATAAGTGACTCTTGTGCGGGTCTCATATTCATTTGATGTGTTATTTGGTAGCTCGCATGTGCATTGACTCCGATCTAAAAAAATAGGTGTGGGATCGATCGCATGTGCCATCTATTTCATATTTATTATACCGATCTAAAAAAATTAGAAAGTGGCACCCGATAGGCACTTGATTACCGCATGTGCATTGACTCCAGATTAGATGGCACATGAGGAGTGTCGGGGGGACACACGAGTGGGATTTCCGGATTGCCCAACGCCTGACGTATGTTCGAGAGGATACTTGTGCGCCGATTGTAGTATACTCGTGCCCGACAAGCACTTAAGTGCCTGTCCTAATATAAATGCACCTGATACTATTTTAGGGTTACCGCTTTATAATTTATGAGATCCTGAGCGTTGGCACTGTAAGAAAAAGAAGAGAAATAGAAAAAAAAGATAGAAGAGAAATGTTTGAGCATCTGAGTAAATTTTGAATTGTATTATAATATCTACCGAGCATCGACACTCGCGCCCAACAAGCGTTTGAACGTCGTTCTTGATATAAATGCGCATAATATGATTTTAGGTTCTTAAAAATAACGTCCTTAAAAATTTCATTAACGTTCTTAAAAATAATAATTGATAAAGATGTATTTTTCAATTATCAAACAATGTCTCCAAAATTTTTTAGATGCTTCAATACTGTCATCTATTACTCAAATTGTTACATATTTATATCTTATGATCAACTTTCTACTATTTACTAATCATTTATCTTTTTTTTTTGGTTGAACAAATCTATATTGCCCGCCAGTATCTTTCACTCTTTCTAACACACCCATTCCTACACAAACACCATGACTTATGCACATACATTATCTTTGCCAATCTTTTTCTTATTTGTCTAAGATGTCAACCTTTTTTGAATGTTGGATCAAAATACATTCATAAATCATTAATTGGTAGAACTTCTGAGTAATTGGAAGTTGATGATGGTTATGTTTTGATTGGTCAGTGAACTTGCAATAACCCAAGGAAAGTTGAACCTTGATCTTTCTTGTGGAAGAAGGGGCACATTATCACTTGAACTACCACCAATGGGGCAACCTTTGGTAGGAGAAGTTCATAATAGGATGCCCATTTTTCAATTTCTATTACGTCCTATTTTGGGAAAAATATGATGTATATGGCTCATGCTTTGTTTTGATGTATATGCCCATAGAATAAAGCTGTTAAAACTGTGTAAATGTTCACACACTCATGGAAGAGGGGCAAGAAAGGGAAGGAAGTGAAGGAAGAGAGAGAGAGAGAGAGAGAGAGAGATTATCATTTATTTACAAAAAATAGGCAAAATGGCATCCTGCTTTATGTGTGGTTAGTGTTTGCTTGTGAACTATGATGCATGAGCTGTTACCTGATGAATGGCCACAGCTGTTTCACATACTGTGTTGCTTGTCTCAGAGTTTAACTGATGTTTTATGTTGTTGGATCGTTTAGGAAATGGGACATTTGAAAAACTTTTCCCCCTTGGACTCTGAAGGGGCTAATATACCTTTGTCTAGTGGTTCCAAGATCACTTCAGCGCCTAGGTTCCTTGTTCCCTCCTCTTGACTCTCTGCATGAAATATGAATGTTATGGCAATTCTGATTATTGGAAACTTATAAAATGCATGTTATAATGGTTGTAATACAAATAGAGTAGAAATTTCAAGCTGAATACCTCACACTGAATGCTTCAGTATATATGTTTCAAATATATAATATACTAGTTGTCTGTTCCAAAGGGGCAATAACACTACAATTTCATTATGTTTGATCAGGTTGAAGAATCGGTTAGCTAGAATTTATTCAGTTTCTCCTGTCTGCAGAGATGCTTACATGCTGAGAAACATATCGTGCCCTGTTTCTTCCATCGGTAGCCCACTTCTCCATCCAAAGTCACGACAGCGAAAGAGCGGGCAGATTTCTCCTATTTACAACCTGCGTGGTGGTGCGCCTGGCTCATCTCCACCTCATACTGTTGGTAGTGGCACCACCCCATGGACGGTTCTGCAACAGCCAGCGACATCCTTGTATGAAGGTATAGGCATTCAGAGATGCCGAAAGAATCTATACGCTAGTGTCAGCCCCCTCCAAGAATGGAAGCACAGATTTTTTCATGGAATTCCACAAATGTCTCTTCCTTATAAGGAAATAGTATCACTCATAAATCGACAGCCAAAGGAACAACATGATGGAAGGTTGGTCTTGGCTGATCGTGTCTCATCAGCTCTTGAGGGATCACACTGAGCCAAATTCATCTATCAACCTCAATCCTGACTCCTCGATACTTGGCTGTGTATATGATTCAATGAGGGCCAGCATACTTAATTCACTTCCTTATTGATTGATTGCTGTTGCATATTTATAACGAGCACATTGCATGGGGTCTCAAGAAAAGGTATGATACTACAAGATCATATGTCGTCACCATTCCATTTCAGAAGCCGGAATGGTGAATGAGACACAGTATCAAGACACCGTTTGTGATGTGTCATATATTGTCCTATGTGTCACAACACCTTTGCAGCAAGTGATCATATCTCATCTCTTTTTCTGTCCACTATAGCCCGATGATTTTGACCGGCAACACTTCATTGCAAAGTGCAGAGGCAGCTGTGCTTCTGTATGTTTGTTTTGGGCAAATGAAATGGAAAAATCTTTGTTTTTACAAAGATATCTACAGGAGATTGAGCTTCTATCAGAGTGAGGTCCCATGAGATAATCTATACATGTAAACATAGATGTACAGTTCTTCCTTGTTAAGCATAGATGAAAAAGCTTGTAGATTAGGGCATGCTTGATTCCTTGTTTAGTTGTAGGCTAATTATTCAGTCGTTGCTTTGGACAGGTATTGGAATAGTTGTTGTTGTTCTATATTTTTCCTCTTCCTTTTGTTAGGGTTTCTACAGAACTGTTGCAGAAGCATTGTATATATCCTGCTCATTTTGTTAAATTATATGGAAGAATAATATTCATATTCCATTTGTACTCCCACTAGATAGAAAATATGTGCCACATTGCTAGCATGTAACATAGAGTAATATTACAATATAACCCTTTTAATGCTTATCTTGACATAATGTTTTATTTATCCTTTTATTATTGGGTAAGTAACATCCCATTCTACTTTCCCCTTAACTTTCAGCTACTTTAGGGTCTGTTAAGCTGAGGCTGAAGTCCCACAGCTTCCTTGCCAATTCTGCATCTTTGGCCTGAGGGCCTGGAGTGGCTCTGTTACAGTCCATGAAATACTCACCACTTACCCCTTCAACTTGGGGATGCAATGCTAAGTAGCATGTGGTTGCTGCTCCCTGTGGCGGCATTACCAGAGTTAGCAATCATACAAAATTCATCATCTCTTACAATTATGCAGACATAAATTATTTAGTAGTAACAGTATCGAGCGAGTAATCAGGGATGTCATAGATGTTTCTGTGACAACTCATTTCAAAGTTTTTCTAAATTTATCAATTACATCATTTGACTTTTGAACTTCAATCAAATTGTTGTTCCTCACTAATGGGTTATCTAAATTGCATTTCAAGCATTTGAACTATCATAAATGTCATACCCTCATTTATTTCAAACCACAGTATTCGGGCAGCCGATCTTATCTATTTTGCAGGATGTTTAGTTGTTAAAAATGAATAAATTAAAAATGGAATAAGCATTACTAAAAATAAGATAAAATTAAATATTATATTATTCGATTCGTAAAAGGGATAAATATTACTTCTAGAACTAATATGGAAATACCACCATGATGGCTGAAGGAGGGGCAAGGGATGGCAACAGAGGCCTGTAAGTGACCAGTCTGCATCGATCAGGGCCACCAGAAGAGTGCTTGTGCCAGAAGGTTTTCCAGAGGTGGCCCGGCACCTGTGGGAGACCAGCTGTGTGGCGGCAGAGGAGAGGCAGGATGGGGTGAGAAGGATTGGTAAGCGAAGCTCTTGTAGAGGCACCTATGGCAAGACCCGTCATCTTGGTGGAAATTCTTTCAGAATTAGAAACTTCGAGGTTTTTAAGATTTGATTATTCCACTTGCCTGGTAACAAACCAGCCAACCCCTACCTAGGCTAGTTATTTTTTGGATAAGTTATTTCCATTTCTCTAATAATATATATTTTTAGAGAAAAAAAAATATAAATATATATAATTTAATATTCTCAATTGCTATTTTACAACTAAACAGCATAATGAGAATGAGACTGTTCAGCTCCGAGATCGGACTCTTTTGATGTTTTGTCCACCTTGGGAAGGCGTGGGATGTATCACGCATAATTTTGCTTTTGGAAAAAACGGTCTTGAATAGAAAACGAATTCATTTACTTATGCTAGAAGGTTATGTCTTTACTCAACCAGTACGTGACAATCAACTTTCACAACACATAATGATAAAAGTCACCAATAATTTATTCTCAGTCTAATTTCTACCAACCAAATATGCTCATAGGGTTAAACTACTACTTTTTCTTTAACTTCATTTGATGCCTCCCGTTTGGAAAGTACCCAGTAATTACGGTTCAGAAAAGATACTAAAAATGTGTACCTGTTGAACATTTAGAAAGACAAATTTCCCAACTGTCTGGATGAGACCTGCATTCAAGGAAAGGGTGGAGCAGAACCACAAAAATGGGGGAAAAAAACATATGAAATCATCAGCAATTAAAAAAAAAAACAGCTAGATTTTACCGTTCAAGAAACTGCGGTGACGTAGGAGATTTGTAACAATTACTCCGGGATGAAGTGAATTTGCAGTTATGTTAACCCCCTGTTCCTACAAAACATTCAGATAAAAAGAACATACCAAGTCAATCAGACCGAGCCTAAATATTGCGAGTGGGACTTGGTACGATTATTCTACAATGAAAATAACTACAATGCAAATACAAGTGTGTATATCTAAGCCCGATATTAATGGAGCCTATATTGGACTGTCTTTATTTAAGGATCAATATTGACTTGTGATGGAGGCCAAGTGCAAATTTGTGAACCGGGTTTAATAGATTACCTTCAGTTGCCTTGCAAGCTCATTAGCATGCAATATGTTGGCTAGCTTTGACTGTCCATAAGCCGAATAGTTGCTGTACCTGTAATATATGCATAATGCATTGCAGCCTCAGATTCAGAATTTAATATTTGCAAAAGATAAATATTTTAGAAATGAGAATGAAATATTTCAAATGATATTAGTAAATATTTCAAATTTACACATGTAAAAGATAAAATGAGGGAACGATCTCTAATGTGATTCAGATACTTAAGTAGTAGACCAAATGAAATATCTACAAGAAAATGTGAGTTAGTTGTGGTTAGAAAAAAATAGAAAATATACATATATGAAAATTTAGAATGATGTGATAAAAATAATATAAAATCGTTTTTACTCTCTAAAAATATGACAATAAATTGAACGAAATGGCAAAAAAGAATTTATATAGTTGATTTCACTAAATACAACTTAAAACTTTATTGTTACTGAAAGTAGGCAAGACACTTCCACTAGAAAAACAACAGATCTATAGTTTAAATATGTTTACTAAATAAATTCCAACATCAAACTACAAGAACAATCAAGAGATTCAATTAAACAGTGCTGCTATCATCACCCTGATTCATCGTTGAGATTCTGAAATCGAATTCCTTCCCTGTATGCAAGCCGGTGGCCCTGAGATGAAACGTTGATGACCCTTCCTTCTCTGTTGCTCCCTTCAGCTGTCTTTTTCATGGTGTCTAGGAGAAGATTTGTCAAGAGAAAATGTCCTACGGAGATGAAGAAGAAAGGTAGTTTCAAACAACTATACCAACTATTTGAAATCAAATCTTGCAAAAAGTCACATCTTTCTCTGGCGGCTGATACAGTGTATGAGAAGTAGGGTCTGTTGACCCAACAGATTTGTTTCTTATATAAATGAAAAGAAATCGGGTATCAATATACCGATAATTAAACTACAATTTTTATTGACCCTATCAAATTTTTATTTACCCTAATGAATTTATTTACTAATTACTATAACCAACTTATATCTCTAAGATTTTAGCCGATTTTTCACAATCTTTTTATCAAAAATGAAAACATAATTGTTTTAAATTTATTCTGTGAAAAAAAATAGTATAACTAGAAGAATTGATTTTTCATGATACAACCACTAAAGTAGTTACTGAATAGAGCAACTCTACTCATACTACAAATCAATCTATTATAATTTTATTGAAAAGAATGATATGGCACCAACTATGAGAGCCCACTTAACAAAAGAACAACAAAGAAAATGAAATAACTTATTTCACACTAAACATTTGTAAAATTGTAGTAAATTTGTATAATAAGAGTATTTTTCAGCTAGATATTCAGAAATGGATAGTGAAGTAATGCTTGGGGTGCAGAAATACAGACACATGAGGAGGCAGAGGAAGAAGAGGGAAATGATAAGATATCATATACCTAGATGATTTGTTGCAAACTGAAGTTCTATTTTGTCTTTGGATAGACTAAACGGAGTGTCCATAATGCCAGCATTATTGCTTCAATCACAAGAGTACACCATCAGCTTGCAATTATTCAGCATTAAAGGTATGACTTATTTGATCTTATACACAAGATACAAAAGGAGATAAATATATATAAAAAAAAACATTGATCAATGGGTCCAGTTTTCTTACATGAGGATGTTTAGGGGACGGCCAGAAGAACTGTGTTGTGATGCAAATTTTCTCACAGAAGCCATTGAGCTGAGATCGAGCTCCATAACATCAATTTCAGCAGTGGGAATTTCTGCAAGTATTGCTTCTTTGACTTGTTTCCCAGCATCAATGTTCCTCACTGCCATAACAACATGAACACCACGCATAGCAAGAACACGCGTTGTCTCTACTCCAATCCCACTTGATGCTCCTGAGATCAAACAGGCTGCAGATTTTGATGTTCTGAAAGCTATAACTTGGGGATCCAATCAGACTTACGTATGACCACACATCATGTTGAAGATGACATTAAAATGAGGTAATATGTCAATCATCGGCCATATCAACGTCTAGAAGATCGTATACCAAAAATATCTTTAAGCACACTCTGCTTCCACCCGTGCTCGTTATGCCTTAATTTGACTATATCACAATGAGCCAGGATCTCTTGAACAATATCACATCTCACACAGTGTCAATTTCGGTTTTTTAGGGGTGAGAGAAAAAATTTTGATAGATAGGTAACATTTACTGCCGCTCTAGAGAACCATATATGAAATTTTCACTTCATACAGCTCCTTATTCAATTCTTTCAAACTAGGACCAATTCAATCATATTTTCATATTCCAATTGAACACAATGTGCGAAGACTGCAATTGCAAAGATCTAAATACCTCTACATGATTTGGTGGTGAAACTATGGACTGTGTCACCTTGTCAGGCAGCAACTGATAGACAATCTACAAGCATTCAAACTCATAGTACACAACCACCAACAACAGAGGATTGTCACCCTTAAGAGGAAAGGAAATATGCTCTTCCTGTGATATGGTGATCATGGATTTGATTTGTGGATCAGTAGCTTGCATGATGTAAGCAAAGACGGCATAGGACCAAAAGTGTTCCGACCTTTCCCCTTATCCTACACATCACAGAAATGTCATGTACCAAGTTGGCCCTTTTGGCTTGGCTTATGAAATAGTTTTCTATCCGGGAAGCCAAGCTTTGACCTAGTAGGTTTTTATCTTACAATCAATATTTGGCTTCACACCCAATCTAAAGCTGAAACTAATGGAACTTTCAGTCAAGAACAGAGGATATCCTTATTTAGCTACTATAAATTATTTATGAAATTAGGAGACATGAAATTGAAACCAATCCGAAGAAATGACTTTTATTAAAGAAAAACAGGTACAAAGCCCATCAAAGCAAACAATCTTCCAAAGAACTTAAAATTTCCAATGAATCTAGTCTACAATAGCAACTAACTTTTTGGGTGAACATAATTGCAATGATATTGACAATCATAAAAAACTGTTAATTTGATTAAATATGATATTGACCATAGTCAACAGTTGTAATTTGAACTATATCCAGTGGAACCTAGGCTAATGTTAGGATTGATGAGTAATGCAGAATTTTCAATTCCTAACAGTGAATAGAAAATAGAACAAACTAAACATAATAAAATTCAAAAAACAGGGCAAACACAATACCAAGAAGTTTACATAGGAAATCCTTTAAAATGGAAGAAAAAAACCATGGGACACAGTGTCTAAAATCTCCCACTACAGCAATAACAGATACACTTCACAACCTCTTTTACTTAAAATATTGAAATACAACAACTCACAAAAGTAAAATGATATTTATTTTCTCTCACTCTCAATGCTTATAAAGTTATTCCTTTGTGTTTTCCTCCATGGTATAAGTCTCCACAAACTCTCAGTGTTTATAGGATTTTACACTTTTAATCTCATGCATTGAGCATACCCAAACTTTTATACAGGGAAACTCACATGGTAACTAGGTGAGAAAATTAAGTCACTACAACACATGATTGAGGAAAATGATGCCGTTAACAGCCTTTTTTTTTTTTTGTGAAAAAGGGTCACGCAATAGCTTAAATTTTTTCTCGGAACTTTCCTCATTCACCTTTACCTCATTTGTGAGGAAATTGCATCTTGGCTCCATTTGGTTATGCATTGCACCTCTGTCCTTTTAACAATCCTGCGCTTCAAACAAGACACCAGACACTGGCACCGCAGCAACTTGGCAACCCAGAAACCCGGACTGTCGGTTCTGATAGCCCGAACCTTGTTAACCTAGACCTGGTTCGTTTATACCCTACGTCCCAACTACCATATTCAATCCAGCTAAACTGAACATGGGTACTTTCCTTCGATTCCATAACAGTAAACATGGACGTGGGGACTTACATGGGAGTGATCCCATCATGGAGAAAGCCCCTCCTTGTAATCTCTACTCTCGATCTAAAAATAGACAACTGAGATTTAGCCATCTCAAAGCAGCTAATTTTATTTGTATTTTAAATATTTTTAAATGGTTATATTGCAACTGTTCATGTTTAAATCAATTGACATCGAGACGATTACGCTCTGATTCTCCCCAGCAGGCCCTGAATCCTTCTACAGCCCGCAAAGCAAGCCAGTGGTATGATAGAATACTAAGATTAAAGCAATGATTAATTGAAGAAAAAAACTATTGAAATCCTGCAGTTTCTCCCCAATCACTAATAGATGAAAACTGAAACACGAGTCAAACATCGAAAGAAATTAACAGAGAGAGAGAGAGAGAGAGAGAGAGAGAAGAAAAACCCAATCAAAACCAAAACCTGTAACAATAGCACTGAGGCCATTGCCATCGATCCCTATGGTAACTTCTTCTGCGGTTGAAGCAGCTGAAAACCCGGATGGCCCTTTTCTTCGGAATAACCACATTATTTATTTGTTTTCAAAACAAACCCAAAGAGCGTCTCAGATTATATACTGGAAAATGACGATTTGATGTACCTCCAATTTCTCGTCGCCTGGTTGGTTTGGCGGCTCCCGGTATTACTGGAAAATTAGATTCAGCCCTCTATGAGCAGCCTTTTGTGATCCTATAAAATCAAGCATAAATGCACTTTGGAAAACAACACAGCGAGAGTTCTGCGGAAGATGGTGTATAATATTTTACTTAATAAGTTCTTTATTATTTTACACAAAGCATGAATGCATGATCGAGTATAGCATTTTGTAATCGCAGACTTATAAGATATGATTGTTAAATAACAACGATAAAAAGTAATTGATGTTACTACTCTAAAATATAATTAAATATTATAAAATTACTAGTCATAATATCATCGATAAATAATAATAAAAATATTTAGATATTCTCTCAGCATCTCGGCCCTTAGGATCTCGACTGTTTGCACCCCAATTAATTGCCTTCCTTCACTTTCACATCAAGACCTCAACACAACAAGGTCACAGTCAGCCTTCTTTCTCTTGTCTACCATTTCCATCTGTTGATCTCCCCTCCCTCTTTCTGCTATGATGAACTCCCTCCGAGCTCCTCTACATCACCCATTCTCCAAAAAAAGGCTATGATGTATTCTCAGAAGAAAACCAGTATATCTATATTTGACCTGTATCTTGGTTTTGGTTTTCAGCTTTTAGTAGTTTTAGTTAGGCAAAATAAGGTTTCTGTCACACGTCTAGGGTATCAATTCAACTATATGAAAATGATATTTTTAAACAACTAATCTCTAATTTGAGCTTCTCATAACAGAATAATCAAACAGTTGAAACTGAAAATTAAATAAATCTAAAAAATGAAAAGAGTGCCCCAATTCTACTATTTTACAACACCTGAACAACACTTTTCCACAGGTTCTAGTCACGGCAAACATACTGTAAATGGCATGTGTTGAAACTTGACTACGAAAATCAATATATCGAGCAATTGAGATGTAAAAAGGGGGCAACTGATCATAAATCATAATCGAATCCTGGCCATTAATAATGAACATGACCTAGCACAAACCCCATCCAAGTACACCAAACAATATGCAATCCGGGGGAGGATAATGAACTTAAACAAATTGTATAAAGACTGAACCAAAGTCGACCTCAACAGAGAAGCAAACACGTATTAGATTTATGTTAAAAATAATCTCATATAGCCCCTTCCAATCCTAAGCCCAGAATCATCCCACTTCAGAAGAACCCGAATAGAAATCTATCAGTACTTAGTAGAATCACCAACATAAGAAAAAGAGGGCCAGGATAAAAAAAATTAATTATAAGTTTTTTCATTAATAAAAAAAAAAGCACATTGGAAAAAAAAAATCAGACATTCAAACCCATGTATGTGTATAATAGAACAAACACCCACAATCTCAATTTTTTCAATTCACCAAGAATTAGCAATTAAGAGGAAAGGGCAAGAAAAAAAGCCCCAAAAACATAAAATTATGATTCAAATGGAGGAGATATTTTCTCACTAGTGAATCATATGACGAATAAAGAGAGACAGTTGAGACTTCTCTATTAAAATTTATTTTAATCAATGGAGGTTAGAAACAAAATGATTTGTTTGAATAGCTCATATTTCGAGGAGCTGGATAAATGATTTGTTATTTGTTAAAATAATGCACATTTTGGTACTTGTTATGTAAAAGCCTAAGTTAAAATTCGAGGGGAAATGAGTTTTTGAATATAAATAAGTTTGTAACTATATTCAATAATTCGTTGACGACAACATGTATAATCATATTAGGAATGAAAGAAATGTGAAAACGTTGTACGAGAAGCTCAAGACACTTTATGTCTTGAAGACTGATAATAATAAATTATATTACTTCATAAAATTGGTACAAGTGAGATACAAAGAGGGTATATTTATAGCTAACCACTTGAATAAATTTTAAGGATATGTTGACCAATTGAGTGGCATGTATATTAAATTTGATGATGAATTGTTGGACTTGTGATTATTGACTACCTTGCCATATTCATGAGAGGTGACATGGATCACCATTACCAAAACCATTTTAAATGACATGGTGACCCTGAAGATTGCGAAAGGAACCGTACTGGATGAGGAGATGAGACGACGATAGCATGGCTTTTTTTCTTCGTACTTTGAAGTTCTAGTCTCAAAATCATGGGAAAGAAACAAAGGTTGTGGCCCTAAATTTGACAAAAAGAGTTGAAGTAAATCCTGGTCGAGGTACCAAAATTTCGAGAGCTATCACTGTAAAAAAAATAGACACATCAAAAAATACTATTACAAGTGAAAGTATAAAAAAGCAAAAGGGAACAAGAAGAAGGCTAAGAAGACTCGAGATGAGAAGAGAGCCTTAATTTTCACCAAATCCAATCTGCTATTAGTTTGTAAAGAAGATGAAGTGATCAATCTAGTGGATCCTGAAACTAATTGGGGGGTGGATAGTGGCGTTTTACTTTATGTCATGTTGAGACGAGAATTCTTCACGTCTTACACTCCTGATAAATTTTGGGTGTTGAAGATGAAAAACACAGGCACATCTCATATTGTCGACTATAAGGATGTGTGCCTAATCACCAATAATGAAACCAAGTTATTGTTTAGAGATATACGATATGTCCCGAATATTTGGTTGAACTTCATTTCAGCGGGCAAGTTTAATGATGAAGGGTTCTTCAACACTTTTTGTAAATGGGCATAGAAATTAGTTAGAGGATTTCTAATAGTTGCTTGGGAAAAAAAAGTTTCCAATTTGTATAAGTTACAAGTCTCAATCTCAATTGATGACATGCATATTGTGAGAAGATAGGAGTCTTCGAATCTTTGGCATGACAATTAAGCCCCATGAGTGAAAAGGGGTTGAATTGTTTAGCCAAAAATAACTTCTTTCGAGGTGTGAAAGCAGCTAAATTGAATATTTGCTCACATTATATGGTAGAAAAATAGCAAAGAGTTTTATTCTACGAAAACTCGTCTACAAAGAAAATGGATATTTTTGAGTTGGTCTACACCGACATATGTGATTTTATCAAGGTGAAGACACTTGGATGAGTATAGTACATCATCACCTTTATTGATAATTGTTCGAGAAAATTATGGGTATATTTGTTAAAATTGAAGGATCAAATTCTTAATATATTTGAATAATTTTATACTCTAATAGAGAAGCAAATGGGGAAGAAGTTGAAGTGCATCTGGAATGATAATGATAGAGAGTATATTGGAGCACTTGATGTGCATTATTGGATTCACGGAATTTGACATCAAAGGAATCTATTGAAGATGCCGTAATTGAATGGTGTGACTGAAAAGATAAATAAAATGCTGACTGAGAGAGTTCATTGTGTGCTTTTGAAGGCAAAACTCCTCGATTTGTTTTCGGAGGAAGCCTTGAATTCTGTGGCACATGTGATCAACCTATCACCAAATAGCTGACTATATAGAGAAGTGTCAGAAAGGGTGTGGTTCGGAAAGGAGGTATTCCGCAACCACTTGTGCGTGTTTGGGTGTGAGTCTGTTGTTCATATCTCGAAGGACGAGAAGTATAAAGTGAAATCAAAATGAGACAATGTATCTTTCTTGGTTACGAGAAAATGTGTTGGGCTATCAGTTTTATGATCTGATAGAGGAGATGCTCGTTCGGTCTAGGGATGTGGTGTTTGTCAAGAATGAGACTATTAAAGATATTGGTAAAGTGCAGAAGATTATATTTAACAATGACAACAGTTGGCTTTGTGATGCAAATCCAAAATCCTTAATTCCCATGCCTATTCATGATCAAGACGATGATAAAAACAATGCCGAAGGGGAAGAAGACCGTGGAACTTCTATACTCAATAGAGTAGACAACACAAATGAGGATGACGTTGTTCCTCATGATGATTTTGGACCCGCTGAGATCATTTTACTCCGATGATCCATAAGTGATCAAAGGCTTTTTACTTGCTCATCGGCTGATTAGTATGTACTATTTACTAATGGCGGAGAACCTGAAAGTTTTGATGAAGCGACGGAGGATATGTATAAGTTGGAGTGGATAAAGGCCATACAATAGGAAATGAAATTGTTACAAGAGAATCACATGTTCAAGTTAACTAAATTGCCTAAGGGCAAATGAACCTTGAAGAATAAGTGGGCCATTTGCTTGAAAACCGTTGAGAATAATCTACAGCTAAGGTACAAAGCAAGGCTAATTGTGAAATGGTTCAATTACAGAAAGGGCGTCGACTTTGAGAAAATTTTTGCCCCAATTGTGAAGATATCTTCAACTAAGGTGGTTTTTAGATTGGCCCCGATTCTTAATTTGAAAGTTGAACAATTGGATATGTGGACAGTTTTTCTTCATGGCGACCTTGAAGAGAAGATCTATATGGAGTAGTCGGCGGGATTCCATGTTAAGGGGAAGGAGCGTTTAATATGCCATTTGAAGAAAAGCTTCTACGGGCTAAAGCAAGTTCTGAGATAATGGTATAAGAAGTTCAAATCTATTATGGTAGGTTAAAACTATCGAAAGACTATTTTGGATTATGGTATCTTTGTTTAGAGATTTTCTGAAAATGATTTTGTTATTTTTCTACTATATATGGATGATATACTTATTATTGGGCAAAATACCTCTCAGATCACCAAAATTGAAGTTGCAACTTGGAAAATCCTTTGCCATGAAGGATTTGGGGGCGGTGAAGTAAATTCTGAGTATAAGAATATTTCGTGACCGTAAAGCAAATAAATTATGGATGTCCTAGGTGAGATATGTTGAGGAGGTGTTTCAATGTTTTAATATGGAAAAATCTAAATTGATGAGCACTCTGTTGGCCAATCATTTTAAACTTAACAATTGATAATATCCTTCTATGGATGACAAAAAGATAAGCACGAGAAGCGTTCCTTATTTTTTGGCTGTGGGTAGTTTGATGTATGTTATATTGTTGGAACGGTTTGCCATTTTCTTTCAAATCTCAGTAATGAGTATTGATCCATAGTAAAATGGATATTGAGTTATTTGTAAGAAACTTTAAACATATGCTTGTATTTCAAAAGTGACATGCTACTTCTAGTTAGATATACTAATACAGACATAGCATGTAATATCGACTCTCAGAAGTTAACCTTAGGGTACTTAATTATATTTGTAGGAGGAGTTGTTTCTTGATAATTTGAGTTGTAGAAGTGTATTGTTCTTTCTACCACTGAGGGAGAGATTATTGGGGTGACGAAAGTAAGTAGGAAGATTGTAATACCCCGATAGTTTAACTCGGGTTATATAGTAATATAATTAATAT